>VZTV01004761.1:22113-52864 GCA_013400875.1 Anhinga rufa | reverse complement strand
CCCTGGTGGGATGGGTGAGAGAAATGGAGNCCCCCAGCCTGCTCGCTGCTGGGGTGGGGTGAGAAGCAGAAAAGGCCTTGGCTCTGTGTCAGCACTGCTCAGCAGTAACAACAGCATCCCTGTATTATCAGCACTGTTTTCAGCACAAGTTCAAAACATAGCCCCAT
Organism: Anhinga rufa; assembly: GCA_013400875.1. Taxonomy (NCBI): domain Eukaryota; kingdom Metazoa; phylum Chordata; class Aves; order Suliformes; family Anhingidae; genus Anhinga; species Anhinga rufa. The sequence continues at coordinate 52,697 of VZTV01004761.1, read as the reverse complement.
ACTAGCTACTGTGAAGATTAACCACCCCAGCCAAAACCAGCACACATGATCCACAGTTTGTAGGTCAGAAGAGGAAAGAATCAAGCATGCTAACCCAAAACCACAGCAAATATGCACTGACAGAGCAGTTCTCCACATATTTCTGCCATGGAGCTGACTCCTTGCTGCCTCAAGCCTTGCATAGCTGTTTGTATCTGTACCGTATCAGTACAAAGTGGTGTAATTGGAGAGTTCTGATTCAGGGACATTGCAATATTCATTGCACAGTTGCAGGAAAGGAAAGCACTTCTGCACCCTTCCTACTCTTTTAAAGTAATTCAGTGAGACAGCTAGAATTTGGAGAGTTGTGGGGTTTTGATGGCAACTTCTGGGTATTTTGCTGATGTAGAAAGGGGGACCAGAGCCTTCAGGAGTCCTGCAGCATGCAGGAACACTGTTTATGCATTCTGCACAGTCACCCACTGCCTTGCCATGTGCCTAGGGGAAAGCCCACATAACCTGTGGCATCTAAGTGTGTCCATTTGTAAATCAAAATATATAAAAATGCTTACTTAAGATCGCAGGACTTACAAATTCTATTTAGAATTATTTACAGCAAACCTTGACATTATTTTGTGATTGAAAATATTACCTGAGAGGCACAATTTTGTACCTAGCATCACAAAATATTTTGGAACAAATATTCTGTATGAATTACCACAGCTTGATTTACTTCTATGGAGCCCCAACAATATCAGCTGGTGGCCAATTTGCCTCTGCATGATGAAGCATATTTCCTCACGAGCATTAAACTGTGGAGATGAAACTTGCTTATAAAGTGAGTGACATTTTGTACAGCTGCTCTGTGTTTTATAGAAAGGACACTTATAGAAGACTCCTGCTTCTTCCCTTCATTAAGCGGGCCTCCTTTAAGGCTGAGAACAAGGTGTAGTGATAACACATCCCTTCATGCTGTAACACTTTTCATCTCAGTAGAAAAACATCAGAGCCACTAGTGTATTAGCCACCACTTGCAGGCAGATTCCCCTGATGCTCTTTTCTAGTCAATCGAGTCCAAGAAGCAGCCTCGCTGAAACCTGTATCTAGACTGAAATCTGTTGATAGTATTTACCAGCAGATATTTTCATTTTGTTTTGGTGTCAGTAAAGGGGATTTTTTTTTTCCTACTGGCACATGCAACTCAAAACAGGGCCACCAGCTACACCTGAGTACCCCTGACATCTCTGATGACAGGCAGTGTTGCTTTTGCTCCAGCACCTGGCAGGTACATATGTCTGTTTTGTCCAGTACCACAGCTTGCTAACACTTGCTGGCTGGCCAGTATAATCATTTATAGCATTTTTATTTGTAGTGGTGCTAGCTGGTTTGGCTTCATCTCTCAATGCCTTGAAGGGTCGGGATCTGGCATCAGCCCCTATTCAGCCTGGCTGAGTCTTCAGTTAAATGATCTCTGTCTGAATTAGGCAGCATCTCTGTTTAACTTTCAGCACTGTCTCTCTTTCCACTGAAGGACTGCCAGAGAAACACAACAGGACAGCACTGCGAGCAATGTCCAGACGGCTTCATTGGTGACGTTGTCAGAGGAGTGCCCACGTTCTGCCAGCCCTGCCCCTGCCCCCTGCCAGCACTTGCCAAGTATGTAAAGAGTCTCTGCTTCTCTTTGATTTGGGCTGGCTTTGGCCTTTACCAAGGTGGGGTCAGCATCCTTTCCTGGATGCAGGAGTCAAAGGCTGCTGCCCTTGCCAACTGGAGGAAAATAAAAGGAATTCTAGTTGTTCACATTTATAACTGCAGGAGACAGCATTTCATTTAGAAGGTGCTCATATCAATTCTTACCAAGAAGGAGGAAAAATATTTGAGAAAATTCAAGTTCTTCCTCTTATGTAGAAGAGATTATTCAGCTGTCTGGTTAGTTTTGAAGTTAAGAACTTAGTTCTGTTAGTTAAGAATCCCTCAAAGACAAATTCCCTAGGAAGGTGACATCAGGGATGTATGTGGCTGAGACAGACAGACAGACAGACAGAAAGATCAGTCCATGACCTCTGGATGGTAAAACCAACCATGAAAAAGCATAGCCAGGCAGACTCCTCAGCAAACAGTGGCTGGATGTGGCTAATACAGGAATAGTTAAAAGGAAAGGTCTGGAGGACCTGTGACACCCTTCAGCTACCTTTGGGTAAAAAGCTCTGAAGCCTGACAGAAAACCAGGACCAAGCTAAAGAGCTCCAGCTGTTAGCCACTGTGCCTTCAGAAGAAGCGAATAACTACAAACCATGGCCAGCTATTAGAAACTGTTAGTGGTACATCAGTAATGCAGGTGAAAGAAATTATCAGCTTCCTCCTGCTTGAGGTCCGTGCTCTGAGAGAGGCATCTATGCAAATCCCACTATAGTGCACAGAGGAGATGCTAGTAAATACTTGGCAATGGGTTAAAGCTTTTGTTTAGTAAGATACCTACTCCTCTTGTGCTGTTTCCCATTTTGCTTTCAGCAGGGCTGCTCAGCAAAGGAGAATTTCCTCACTGTATTTGTTTGCGGTTGCTATAGGATTACTCATACAGCCTCAAGGTGGGAGAGACACATTTTGCTCATCTGCTCAGTGGCACAGGCTCAAAATGGCAATGGAGCAAAATCGCTCTGGCCAAACTCCCACAGATCACCTCTCGGCTTTCGCAGCGAGCTGTAGACATGTGCGGAGGGCTGTGGGGTGGAGAACAGCTATTGTTGAAAAACTGCAGCTTTGCCTGTAGTAGAGAGAAAATCCTCCAGAGACAGGGGAAGAACCTGGCTTTGCTTACATTTAAAAAGCCTTAAGAGTGAGCTAGCTCACAGACAAAGCAGATCACTTCCTCCAGTTTCAGTAGTGGCTGTAATGCCAGAAATAGTAGAAATACAACAGTTGGAAGCAGTGATTTTACCTTAGCAAAGGAAAGTGATTTTTTTTAATGTGTTGGGCACAGAGCAGCAGCTTTGGTGTAAGGAGCAGTTCTCTCAAGTACAACCTGGGCTGCACATGCCTGAGGCACTACCGCATGATGAGACCCAGTCTCTACAGAGCACAGCCAGTCAAGCAAACATCTAGGCTGTCCTCCCTATGGTGCAAATTGACAGAGCATGGCCAGGCCTGCCTTCATCGGGTCCTACAGCACACTGAGCTCTGCAGCAGTGCCCCCCGACCGCAGGGAGCCAGCCAGCCCGCCAGTCCAGCAGGGCTTGGTGCAGTGGGACCAGCAGGGACCTGAGATACAGGCTGTCTCTGCCAGTGCTACAGGAGATGGGCACAGAGCCCAAGGAGCATTCCCTGCTTCAACACACTCCTCACCCCTTCTGCTAGGGGCAGACACCTCTCCTATTCCAGACCACTAGATAAAGAAGCCCTGAACCCAAAAGGACTGCAGCGTGGTATTGGGAAGGGAGAACAAAAGTTGCAAGGAGACTGAATGCAGATGCTTCAGCATTAGCAGCAATATAGGAGTTAGACTTCAGATGATCCTCATGGGTCCCTTCCATCTGAGGATATTCCATGTTCTGTGATATGTCACCACTTTAAAACTACTCCAGTAAAAATCCACTTCAGTTTTTCAGGGTTTTCCCTCGGCAAAGTCCTGAAGGCAATAGTTAAAGGAATATCGAATCCCAGTTTGCCTCATACCCCTATTTAAATAACATGCAAAAATTGCCTGTTCAGCGTCTTGCATGAGAGAGGTCCCACCACAGCAATAGCCTTCAGCTGGGGCTGGAACAGGCAAATAATAATGACTGAAGAACATTCAGCCTTGCATAACTAAATTCAAAGAACAACCATTTGTTTGGGTTTTTTAAAATTTTTCCTACATTAATCCTACTACTTTTATATTAAGGCAAAACAGTAACTACCAGAAAGCAGAGAAGCATTAAATGCCTTAAATAAAGAACATCCAAAGGATGTTGCTTTGCACTTTGTTTTACTTTGGAAATAACCAGTGAATTCATAATAGACAAAGTGACCAAATCTGTAAACTGACAGGCTCATCAGATACATATTTTTTGTTGGGATTCATCTGTGTATCTCTAGATTTTTCTGGCCAGACTATCTTCATATCTGCTATCCTGGGAACTTTTGGAATAACTTTTGGACACTACACATGAAGTGTAATGTCATATCTTTGGAATAAAAAAAAGGAGGTGTTTGCTCCACAGTCCAGCAGATGTTACTTCTTTTCAAACCTGAGGGAATTTTATGAACTTTTTTTCCCTAAAAGATCACAAAAAATATAAAACTTCGGGAAGGCTTCAGTCTTATTTCATAACTTAAATCCACAATGTGTTCTTTTTTCAACTATATGAAGGAATTAGCCTCTGTAAAAAAAAAAAGAGGAAGGGAGCCAAACTTATGATTTTCTTGATATGTTCTCAAAAAAGCTTTACTGAAGTTAATTTGTGAGTTCTGTGAGAAGAATCTTATTTTATGTTCTCTCTGGTTATTTGAAATATTTTGAGACAGCACAGATCCAGACACAGATTTATTTGACCCTAGTTGTCCCACCAGCTCAGAAACGCTGGTGGGAACTGAAATTATGCAGGAATTCTAGTCACCTTTCAATGCTGCTCGTTCCTGGAACAAGCAGTGCATGGATCATGTTCCTTCCCATCGCTCCGAGTCTTTTGTCCTTCTGTGCAAAAGGGATGTAACATGGCCACAGCTGCCCAGCACTGTACGACTCAGGACCTGCGTTTTAGCAACCATGAGCCTGCAGCTGGCAACTGCTGCCACTCACTACTCTGGTCGCACTGCAGTGCTGGCAGGCATTTACTCACACATATTGCAAACTAACTGGAAACATCTTTAGGACTGTATGTCTTTTTCCTGCAAATGTATGTAAGACATGTCCATCACTGCATTTGAAGTGTACACAATTTGTACTTTCCACATCTGGCTGCTGCTGCTCCTTGGGTCTCATATTTAGTCATACACTTGTTAAATCCTGAAAACATAAGAAAGCAAAGGAATGTATGATTTTGAATCATAGCAGTGAAAATTACAGCAATTACTGCAATCGGTATCACTACTTGGCATGTTGGTCTCAGAAGAGGCCCCAGACTCTTTCCAGCTTACTCAGAGAGATGGTAGAGCAGTCCCAGTTACTGTAAATACGGATAGCATCACTGAGTTCAGTTCTCACCACTCCATACTTCCAAAATGGATTGGAGGAAAACTGTAGGATTTGCACAGGAAACTGCTGCACCCATTCCAGAGACTACATTCCTGAAGTGCTTATGTGGTGTCTTTCATAAGCAATATTTCAGCCCTTAGAATAAGAGACAAGAAGCAATTAGGTTTGCATGACATATACATTTATCCTAAGTCCTTTGTCTAAAATGTGTGTATCAAAACCTGCAGGTGTGTCTGATCTACACTGTGAGACAGGAACTTATATATATATATATCTGCATTTATATAGCTCCATAGTGCTATACACTAATTAGTACTTGCTACACTAATTAAAAAGACTAAACAAAGGGTATAATGTGAATAACATACAGAGATTAAGAATACCTATTCAGCAATGTGTAACCAAGAGCCAGAGCTCACACTGACAGAAAATGTCCATTATGTAGTTAAGAAATACTCCCAAGTGTTTGCCATTGCCTGCTATTCTAACTATTCATTCTAATGAAATCCCAGCTTTGCAGTCTCCTGTTACAGAAAAAGTGGAAGTGTGCGCTGTGTCTGTAAGGAAAACTATGCAGGACCCAACTGTGAAAGGTAAGAAACTAATGGGATGACTTACTGGTTGGCAATACTGAAGTCCAGAAGTCTTCAAGGGAATCCTCCTACACTGGGGAGAAATCTTGTGCATGTGTTTTCACCAGGTTGAATCATGTTTGTTAAAGGATCTCATTCAGTTCCTACTAAAACGCAGAAGAATTTGCTGTGGGTAAGACAGACATTTACATCTGATGGATTTTGATCGAGTTCTTGCACTTTGTATACCTTCATGTGGTGATCTTCCTAAAAGGAATACAATTTACAAATCAAAATACAAAATACAAATCTGAAACAGCAGCTGAAGTGAAAAATAACCACCACATAGATGCCTCTTGCAATTCACCACTCTAAAACATATAGCATGCTTATGCCAAATAATTTTTTCAAAAGCAAAGGAGAAAATGCATTATCTAGTCAAATTCTTAATGAGCAGATGCAGCTTTTTAAGTTAATTTTTAAATATACTTCACAGACATAATTCAATAAAGTCAAGCAAACAACCATAGGCCAGTGCTGCTTTTCAACTTTCCCTTATGGCCATGAACCATTTCCAGTAAATATCTTCTAAATAACAAAGTACACAAATAAATGGAGCTATACAGCAGAAATAATACTAACTCTCCTACATCATAAAGGGCCATGTTACACGCTATGAACAAACATGGATGATGTTTCAATGAATGTCAGAGGCCCAATTATAATTCAGAAATTCTTGAGCAGCCAATAAATTAAAACAGCTCTAAAACAAAGACTGAGGGTTATGGGATGGCTCAGACACTGGCTTCCTGAACACCTCATTGTGTTTTTCCTTAAAGCCCCTGAAGTATTTAAGACTTCAGCCCACTGTCATTAATGGGCAAGTCTTGAATTCTTAATTCAATTAATTCAGTTCTTGAATACTTAATAGGCTTAACACAACTATCAGAGAAGGGAGGAAGGGGATGTTTAAGATGCAAAGAGAAATCAATATGAAAAAGGTAAGATGAAAAAAAGAGTGAAGGCTTTTGCCCTTACAGATGATGCAAAAACATCGGCATATTACCTCCGCATCACTAAGATGGTGACAGCAATAGTGAAAGCCCTTTAGACAAATGGCACAAAAATAAAAATACCCACCCTTGTTTCCAGGCCTATGGCTGTATTCTTTTGTTCTTCTAAAATGTCAGATATATACACAAAGGATAATGCAGACAATTAAAAGGTCAGTGGGGTTTCTTAATGGTTATTAAAATGTCAGCCTAGACTACAAGCAAATCAAATCCTATTAAATGACTAGCAGATGCATAGTAACAGCAGCAAATAGCATCAGCTTTGTTTTCTAATAGCCACTACCCAGCCTGACACAGTGCATCTGTCTCAGGGAAGGCAAAGCTGCATAGATGCATTAGAAAAAGCCACAGAAAGAAATCAGCCTGTCCTAGTCACTGTGCTAAGTCCTTGACTAACTGCTGGGGTAAGTGGCAAGCAGTGGCAAATGGGACTTTCCTTCTGCTAGGCTCCTGGTCCTACTCCTGTTTGTGTCAGAAATGACTAAAAGCATTTCTAAGACTAATGAGAAATGCACTGCTTGTCCCTGCTCACTTGCTAAAGAGCAAGTCCCTGCCTCACATACGCTGCTGCTGGGCACTGCCACCACTCCCTGCTCCCACCCATGGCTATCGTGCTGTCAGCATGCTGGCAGGAGGACTGGGGGATCCTGAACAAGAAAGGGCATTGCCCCTGTCCTTCCCTGCAGCCCAAATGGCAGCTCATGTGCCCGGAGAGAGGAAGGCTACGTCCTCCTCACCATGCTCCTTCCCAGCTCTCTGCAGCGGTCGGTGACAGGCGCCACAGGGCAGTGAGCTGCAGGACACCCCTCCACGGGCAGCGCGTGGGATCTCCAGAGCAGCACACTTGGAGGCAATCTGCTCCCTTTCCTCTGGCATTCATGTAGGAGGCTTTCTTGTGCTGCTCCAGGCGCTTGGCACAAACCTATCCAGTTTATGTTTGCCAGCAAATGGTGTTGTGAAATCACAGAGGCCTTTGCTAGGACCCGGGAAAATGAGCTTCCTAATTTGAAATTTCAGAATGAATCATTTTGCTCCTGGACTTCAGCAATAAGGCATTAAGGTGACAGCAGATGAAATCCAGGTTTTGTTAATGTCCAAATGTTAAAAAATATAACTGAAGAAATGATACTTTAGTGTCCAAAGTGAATAGAGGAAAAAGGTTCTTTTGGCATTGCCAGGGAAGAGGAAGTTAATTTCTTACTCAACAGTAATTACAGGAAGCAAACATGGCTCTGAAATGAAACAAAGATAACTTAGCAGCTTTATTATGGGAGAGGAAATATTCTTTGCTAGCAACAGAGAGCCATTTATTGATACAATGGAGAAAAAGACATGTACCACAGGCCTCTATTTTTTCAGACTGTAAAGTGCAGAGATGGAGCAATATGTTTCCATCCAGCAGCCTCTGCTCTTCTTGTGTTCTACCAATGACTGTAAAGAGGCCAAGCACAGTCCAGCCCTATGAGATGCACTGAGTGGCAAAGGGAAGGGGAAAGTGAAGGTGACACATTTATTTTCAGCTCTAAAATTTTCTATTTGTTTTAGACAGCTACTGCAGATGAGGAGATATAGCTAATAAAAGTGAGTCAGATGGTCATAAAAAGCAGCACTTAGAAAATATATCTGTGAGGATGTGAGGAACTGTTCACTACATTTCTGGCAAGTGAACTGAATGCTATATTTCAGAAAAGAGGAAAAAAATCACCTTGCCCTGATGAGAGGGCACACATTGTGGGCCTGACGGGAATAATATGCAGTCTTCAGTAGATGCTGGCTGAAAGCCAGAGCTGGATAGCAGAGACCAAAATGCCGGTCTCACCCCAGCACTGCTCTGTGGCTTCTGTGACTTGGTGGCCACATTAGACAGATGACCATTTGGAAAATACCTAACTACAGAAAATTAAAAAGAAACTCTGCAAGATTTTGAGAGTTCAGAATAAAGGAAATTATTTTTTTTAAAACCCAGAAGGGGGCTTTTTCTTGTTCAAACTTCATAAACATACTGAAGTTTTGAAAATTGGGAAAATATTACAATCTCAGATTGTCTGAAATATTAGAAAATTATAGCAAGACTTTTGCATGACTAAATGGTAGCATTACCCATCACTGCCTCCTCTAACTCCCATGGGAATGGGCAGTGACTCCACCAAAATCAGCTAAATCACACTATTATGCTCCATGTTGTATTCACAGTTCTTCGAGGGGTGCACAGAACTCCAGGTCACACTTTTATTCTTTACATCTGGGTCACCCAAGTGATAATATCTGCACCAAAGATTCTGGCAGTGCTGCAAAGAGACAGAGTCTTTGCCATTGGCAAAAGCAGTATTTGAGGCAGCCAAGTGGTTTATATTAAGATGCTTAAAATGTTATATGTTTTTACTGTGGGGGTTCAGGACTGGAACATGAACAAAGCAGCACTGAGAAAATTAATTTCTTTATTAAAAAAAAAATCAGCAAATGTAGGAACAGATCAAAATTGGAAGCTCTTATCAGATCTCCCACATTTTTCACTGTTCAGACATAGCAGAACCTGGATTTGACTATATTCAGATTTTAGGAGACAACAGACCTCGGCTCAGGTCCCCAGCCAAAAACCTGGGAAAATTAAACTAAGCTGCCTGAGAGCTCACCCTCCCCACCCACAGCAGAACAAACAGCATCTTAAAACAGGACTTTACGGATGGGAGAAAAGACAAAGACAACAGGGTGATAAAATAGGATGAAATACAGTAACTGCTCTTTACCTAAATCATTGCAACAACTATTCAGTCCTCCAATTTCTTCAGTAAGCAATTGCTACACCAGCTAGTCACCCCCGTCCCTGCAGTAATTTTTCATTCCCAGTTTGGGGGTACAAGTCCCTAATGTCTGTGTCTCAGGCTGCTGGGTCATGGACCCTCCTTCTACCCTGCAGTGACACCATGAACGGCGTGAGCTGCCCCCTGTCCTGCCAGCTGTCCCCTCCAGTCCAGAAGCAGCTGCTCAGCACTGCCCCAGCCACCAGCTCCTCCAGCAATGCCCTTGCTTGAGGATTTGCTCCTGTGAGCTGCTCCATGCCCACTCCAGTGCCAGCTCTGTTTGCCTCGCTGGTTGGTTTGCAAAGGTTCCTCTAGCTCATACGATTAAGCACGCTCCTTGCTACCAGCAGAAACTCCTTTATACGGAAACCCTCTCTTTTCTTTCCAAATGATGACAACAAATCTACTACCTCTTGTCTTAGCTTAGGGTCACTGGTCACACAGGAACATTGGGTATTGCTGTTTTGTCTAGACTTCCAATAACCACTACAGTTTCAACATCTCTTCCATTTTTAAGATGTAGCAAGTTTTCCATGAAAATGGTTCCCAAATGTGATAAGACATGAAAAGCAATTTGGACCCATTTCAGGCCTCCCCTGGAGTGCTTGTTACCCACCTCCCTCTCACCCTCCGCAAACCAACAGAAGAATCCACTCCTCCTGGGCTGGTGACTGCTCTCAGCCTTTTGTCCTCAGCCAGCAGGCTAACATCGAACAAATCTGAAAATGGAGCCTGGTTCAGTGCCTGGGGTTTTTTTTGCAAAACCCAGAAACTATCCCAGTGCCTCACTATAGTAGTATTTATATAAACCTTTTCTGGTCAGTACCTTGTTATAGGCATTATAATGAAAATAAGGTCTGAACTTCCTCTGAGTTTCAGCATCATGAAATGCGTCTTTTACCCCAGTTTCCTATATAACACAATATACTTGGTGAGATCCAAAGCTGAAAGAGACCAAAATAAACACTAGAGCTGCTTCTCTGCCAAGGTCATTCTGTCACAGATTTTAAAACAATGGGGAACAAATCCTTTTACTGCTAAAGACACACACACACAAAAATAACGCTGACTGGTGTGATTGAGATACCAGGAGTGTTCAAGCAGGGAAAAATATATGACTGTACAGATTGAGATTAGAGCACAAAACATCCTCTGCAGGAGCACAGCTCCTCATTTGCCTTCTGTCCTTTAGTAGCTGCAGACCATCATCAATTCATGGTGACACAAATAAGGTCAGAGAAAAAATTGTACCACAGATGGGAATGTCATTGCTCGTCATCGCTGGGCTTGCTCTTCCTTTCAGGTGTGCCCCCGGTTACTATGGGAACCCTTTGTTAATTGGAAGTACTTGTAAAAAATGTGACTGCAGTGGCAACTCAGACCCAAACCTGATTTTTGAAGACTGTGATGAAGTGACCGGCCAGTGCCGCAACTGCCTGCGCAACACCACCGGGTTCAAGTGCGAACGATGCGCTCCGGGTTACTATGGGGATGCCAGATTTGCTAAAAACTGTACAGGTATTGTCTCTAGTTTAGAAAAGCAGAGCAAAGTGCAGGACAGCACAGTCTATTGATGACCTCCCAGAGATGCCTGAATCAGTCATCAGACACCTGTGGCCCTGGGAAGCCGGGGGTGTTCCTGGTGGCCTGGCAGGTATCCTGGCAAGATAGTTTGGATGCCTGTTTGGCTGAATCATCCCAAGCACTAGCCCTCTTTCCATTGCCCATGAGGGAGTCTCAAACCCCAGACCCCAACATCTTAAACACCTGGGCGGGATGAATGTAGGCACTGTTGTGTCTTGGATCTTGTTTTAAATAAGGGTTTCTAAGTTTTCCTTGGGCAGAGGCTTTACCTTTGTGTTTGTCCACACACCACACGCTGCCCAGCATGACCACTCAGACTGATGGCACTCAAAGACTTGAAAGCAGTTTTTATCGGAACAGCATCATCCTTCCTGTCCTGACCCAATCCCTGCTCATTTTCTGCTGGTTTTCATACTGATAATGTATTCTGCATTTCCACATGTCTGTGTAATCTTGCTGGTTACTGTATTTCCACACCAGAGATGACTCTTCTTCCAGGGTCTGATAAAGTGCTACCCAGAGGATCTTACCAAAACATACCTACACAGAGAAGGCACAGAGGTTTATGTCCTCAAATGCAATTATTCTCCTAATTTACATGGACTTAGATCCAGATAGGACACTGGGCTCACGTTCTTTGTTCTTGCTTCGGCTCTGGGAGGAGAGAGTACATCCTCTTTCAAAGCACCAAGGAATAGCCACAGCTAAAGGCAAAACGCAGGTGCTCAGAGCAAGGACCTTGGGGGTCCCTCCCAACCCCTGTGCCAGGAGCCTTCCCTTAAGGACCAGAATGAAAATGGGATAGATGGATCAATCCTAGCTCTTAGCTGATTTGAAGGTAAGACACAGCCAAACCACATACCCAACCCAGACCTTTTAAGTGCTTCTGGGCCTCCAGGTACAGGGCTACAAGCCTCAGGGCCTTAGCAATGTCTTGATCAACCTATGTCCTTCTTGCAACCCACTGAACACTTGGACTTTGCTTTTCATTAGCTTACTACAAAGTGCTAAGGCGTGTTTTGAGACCTGCAGGACGGAGGTTGCAAGGATGCTCTGTACTCGAGTGCCCTTTGTGCTGCTGTCTTCATTTGTAGGGGACTACATATGATGCCACTAGTGGTCCCTTCTGGTTTTATGTTCCAGTGACAGCTAGAAGTTGAGTGTCCATCTCCAGGATGGAATTCACATCACTAAGTCACATGCTTAAATTCCATTTAGGCTGAATGGGGAGAGATGGTGCCCACACACAGTAATCCCAAAAGCCAGTCCCAGGTATCCAAATCAGTCAAAAAGACAGTGGCTGTGGGGAACAGTGTGCCCCAAAACTCACCTCCTGCCTGGATCTGGGCACTGAAGACATGCCTGAAATTCAACATCTCTGTGATTTTGAGATTGCAAAAACAAAACTTGTTTATGCCCTGCACTGCCTAATTCAGTTCACCAGAGGTGATTTAACTGCAGTTCTTCCATAAAGAATGACAGGACCTAGTTTATGGCTCCTGAATGCCATGAGGCAGGAGAAACACACCCAGAACTTTAAGTCAGCAAACCGCAGCAATCATACCCTGGCCATGTGCAAAAGCAGAGCTTCAAACAGCTAAGAGTCTTTGCCAGAAGTCTGAGGATTACAGGGCATTCGAAGAGTCTAAGCAGGTTATGCAAGACATAATTTTGGAAGGCATCTCTGAACATAGAGTTTCTAAACTGAAGTTAAGTCACACTTTCATCACCTCAGTATAGTTTTGGGTTGCACTCTTAAGGAGCTGCAGGAATTAAAGGCAGAATGCCTCGGTATCATTTACATTTCTGAGGTGCAGTTTATGTGGAATTTCATTGTGAACAGGGCTTCTCTATACCGGTTTTTCATGCAGACTATAAATCAGCTTGGTAATTCTCTTCATTAGCAAATTTTCTTCTGGTGTTTGATCTTTGCTAAAAATAAGAAGTGTCTTGGCATTTGAGTATGTTATGAGAGGTACAGCATTTCTCTATTTAGGAGTGAATTTAATCTTGTAGTTGACACTAGCAAATTCTGATTTTGAAGTATTATGTTTCAGAGAATTATGCACTTCCCATTTCATCTTCATTTCTGCTAAACACCACAATGTGCTGTGCTTGACAGTAATGCATAGATTGTCTGCACCAATCAATACATCCATGATATCCTAACTATCCAGGTAGTTTACAAGGCAAGCTTATACTTTGTTTGGTATTTTGGAGCATTTAGGAACCCTTATTTAGAAAAATATAGATTCTGAAATAAGACAAATACCTTCTTTAAAATACAAAAATACAGAAAAGAAACTAGTGTAAGAAACAAGAGGGTCTGCATACATGGTTTCCACAGAGCACCTCAAAGGGTATCTAGAAGAAAAAAATGCAAGAGCACTAAAAGAACAAACAGCTTTATCCAGCTATCATTTTTTTTTCTTCTGGGCAAAAGACAAAATCTGTGTAGCTGCAGATAGTAGTTTTCAGCTTCTTCTCAATAACTTTTTTAACCACATGTGCTTTAGCCACACTTCAAAGCTTTCCACATATGTCCCTTAGAAATAAAGGTAAATTTAGAAGCTTTCTCTACCAGTAAGCCACAGTAGCACTGAAAGTCTTAATTCCCTACTAAAAATGTGGTACCTCCTAAACAAGTAGGTGAAAATTTGTCAAAAAAAAATTGAAATTTATTTACTATAAGCATTTGTTTGGCAAATTAAGAATTATCCATTTAAATAAGAAGACACCATTTGATTTTCTTGAGCACCAGTCTCATCCAAATTTTAATCTTGTAACTGAAATCTTGCCACCTGTTTTGGGGATAGCCTAAATCCCATGATATATGTAAAGAGAAATCTCTGCTTTCAACTGAGACTTTTCTTTCACCTCTTAACAAAAGAAATAACAAATTAAAAAACTGTGAATCCAAGAGCTGGGAGATACCCAGTTCATACAGACTGTGGTGAGGTCAGAATATCAATTGCCCCTCAAAACTCATAACCAAATTCTGTTCTCACAATGGTACAAAAACTGAGTAGTTTCACTAACACTGGCTCAGTTACACAGAATTATTCCAATGTTAGTGCATCATGTTTACTTCAAAGCTGTATTACACATTTTTGCTGATAATTCCTCGAATGTGCAATGTGGAATGTAAATACAAGCGTAATTCTTGAAGAACAATGAATGGGCTGCAATAAAATGGCAGTAAATGATTTTGTTATATGAGATTCTGCTGAAACCCTGAATCACAAGAGCAAAACAAACTCCACATAAGTCACTGCTGTTCTTATTTTCTGCTTGAGGATTTTTATTCTATCAAAGTGTTCCAAGAATATTTTGGAATCTTTAAAATAATATATTTTAAAAGGCCAATTAAACCTTGAAAGAGACACTTTAGATTAAAAATTATACTTTTTAAAAGGCCACTTGTGCTGGCAGTAAATATGTAGTTTACTCAAGTTTAAAAAAATGCAAAAGCTCGTTTATTCTTCATTGTAAGTGGAAGGAGATATTTACTTTTTGACATGCTCAAGCTGATGATGGAACTGGAGTCCACTATCAATCCCTGATAGCTGGAAAGCTTACTTAGTGGCAGCCTGACTCAGCGTTGATAAATTCCACAGGTCTGTGGAGAGAATTGTAACTAATAATTAACTTTAGTTGTACTGCTTTCCTTAGCCCATCTCCTAAACATCACCCTCTCTAAACCATGATGCACAATGGCCCAGCTGGGCAACTGTGGCCTTGCTGCCTCTGCTTGTGACCAGCTGGGAAGCTTTGAACAAGTCACTTCAGCACAGGCTTTCTGGTTCTGTTTCCTGTCTCATATTTTATCTGGTCCAATTTGACCACAGCACTAAGAACACCTTTTTCTACATACTGAAGGAAAAATCAGTCCAAGAAATCCTTGATTTCGGTTTACCTATCCATGCACAATCCTACGTACAATCATTTCACTAGTTTTGGGAGGGGAAAGGTAGGTTGTACATTTTGAAGATTCATCTTTCAAAAATCTTTTTCTTTTTCCCCCAGAATGTAACTGTGGAGGGAGAATGTGTGACAGTCAGACTGGAAAATGCCTCGCAGACAGTCCTGAAGTTTCTACTGGCACAGACTGCCCAACCATCAGTAAGAAGATTATCATGAGAACACCAAAAATTAGTATCACTTTTGTATTCAGATGCTTACAAATACTAACTTAAAAGCTTGGTTCTCCAGTGAGCTCAGCACTTTGACCTTGGTACCACAGGGCATTTAAACATGTGAATATGCACAATGCCCTGCTGACTGAGTATTTAAACATGTTTTTACTTGCTTGACTGAGTACATACATACGTCCAACTCTGTGATACAGACTGAGAGTTTAGGTACAAATTGCGGAGCAGTAGGGAAGTATTGCCAAAGCGTCTTCTCTAGACTTAGAGATACAGTGCCTGCAAAATAATATTCTCGCCCTAAAACTGCCATCACAACTTTATCTGTGTTGTCTTGCATATCATTTCTGGTTTTCTAGTTGTACACCTAACATAAATTGTTGCTGTTGACAATTTGACAGACATCCCTCAGGCAGCTGCTTTTCCTCTATCACCTCCCCTATTCTAACTACAAGAAGCCTGGGGAGTTTCCAGAAGTACTATGTGTAACTACTGGTAACCACCGATATTTTTTTAAACGCTAGCATAATTATGTCTGTGGTATAATGCAGACCATGTAGCACACATGGGTTCCTGAGCTGACTCCCAAGAAAAGGGGTTGTGTGCCTGGAAGTGCAACCAGAAGGAAAATATTTGGGAGCCGCTGCCATCAAGAAGACAGACTACACAATACCAAGCAAGAGTTTCTGTAGGAATCTGTGTTTCATGTTCACCTAAGTCTCTTGCATTTATTGGTGGCACCAATGTCACTAAAAGCAAGGTGGTATTGCAAGTATTCAGCAGGGACAAGGATATAGTTCTGTCCAAGTATATTCCAAACATGTTATAACTCTGTTTTTAGAAGTTGCCTTCCTAATCATATAAGCAGCCAAGAGCCCATCTGCTGGACATCCTTACTTCTCATACCACCAAATTTTAAATACAGAGTTTTGGGTTCTGACAGAATGAAGTTGTTTTTTTGACCTCCATCTGTTGTTCTTTGGGCCACAAACATGCAGAACCTCTAGGGAATAGCCAGGAAATGCCTCCTCTCTCTCTTCCTACTGATTACTGTGCTGCTGCAGCAGCCTCTCAGAGTAGTCCCATCTGGTGCTGCTCAGCTGGAAGCATCATGAATATACTGTGGGACCTTGGAAGTGGGTGGATGAAAGTGAAAGAAAAAAGGGTATCCATCAGTATGCATTGATGACAAAGAGAGGGAACACCCCAGGGCAAGAGCACTGTAAAGTGAATTTAAGTTATTTGCTGTTCACTGACACAAACACTAAAGAAAAATGACATTTTTTTATTTTCTTATCTTATCAGGCTGTGATAAATGTATTTGGGATTTGACAGATGACATCCGATTAGCAGTTCTGGCTATCGATGAAAGCAAATCGACTTTACTGAGCATTTCTACAGGTGTCGCAGCTCAAAAGCGCTTGAATGACCTGAACCTCACTGCCACCCATCTCCAGGTACAACCATTGATGACATTTTATTTTTTAATGTAACTCTAATCTATGAATTTCCATTCTGTTCCTGTAGATTTTAATCCCTGCCCTCACTAGAGAAATAATTTGTTTTCAGATGCACTGACTTTTTTACCCCCCACACAGGAGGCAATGTCCAAAAAGAAGAACCATGCTGTGCTTTGGACCATCCAGGTTGATGATGCTGCAGATGAAATGAATGATCTCCTGAGAGAGACAGCAACACTTGATGAACAGGTTTGTTTATAGCTCCCCACCAGAGCTCTGAGGGTTTGTGGTTTGTCATATTTACATGCTGGCATAAGAGGTTAGTATAGAATAGTTCCAGTTGGAAGAGACCTACAATGATCATCTGGTCCAACTGCCTGACCACTTCAGGGCTGACCAAAAGTTAAAGCATGTTATTAAGAGCATTGTCCAAATGCCTCTTAAACTCTATCAGGCTTGGGGCATCGACCACCTCTCTAGGAAGCCCATTCCAGTGTTTGACTGCCCTCTAGATAAAGAAACTTTTCCTAACATCTAGTCTGAACCTCTACGTTCTCCAAACAAGAGTGGGAGTGCCCTAAAAGATAGTTGGGAGAACTTTCTATTTCTCTTCTCTATTTCTAGACTTTCTACTTTACCTCATCTCTGAATTAAAAGCGTAAATGACCTATCAAGTCTTCTTCCCAGAAATGGAAGGATGCAGGGCCAAAGTCTGTTGAATGTGGTCAGAGGTTTGTCACCAGTCACAGAAAGCCTTCCCTCAGGATCCGAGTTCCCACCTACCCCCCCAAGTTTGATCTGAGATAGACACACTGCCTTTCTATTTCACATTTTGATTTCTAATTAAGCAAAGTAACCAACACTAATTCAGATTGACTTTGAGAATATTTGTACTATATCTATTTTACATGTATACTCTCATAAAATTAAATTAGCCCCAATTAGACACTTCAAAATACATCACAAAACTGACAGTTTAAGGGGTTTTTCATGTACCTACTGAGATGGGAGCCTGATCAGCACTCAAGGTATGTTTTAACACAATTGTAATCATAAATGTTGCATGCACATTCAATTGCCAGGCTATAAAATTAAGGTTATCTGCTCTCAGCTCACATAACACTTTCATTGCACCCTAGAAGAATACTGATATCATATACATTAAGAGAAGAAATAGGGTTCAAAATTGCTTCTCCTCTATTTTAAAGAGATATTATTAAACAACTTTCTGTTGCTAAGATACGTATGTATTAGTGAGATACATCACTCTATGTTATTCCCAGAGATAATCACATCTGTAGTATGACTAGAGTACATTTCATTCAGTATTTCTAATACTTGTTCCACATGAATACTTGTGATTACTTGTAAAGGCAGGAAAATAATGGCCCCAGACTCTCACAGTGGAAGGAAGACCACAGTAATAACTCTGAATATATTGAACTTTTTGCTCTTTCAAGGCACTTTCATGGAAAACAGGTGCTAGGGCCTTGAGTGGGTTTTGCAGAGATGTGCCGCATCTTCCATTCAGGGCATTTCACGTGCACAACCCCATGTCTGAGGGGTTGCTGCAGATTCTGATCTAAACCCCAAAGGCAGGATGAATGCACCAACTGTAGGTGAATCATCCTGCTAAATTAGAAGAGTAAATGTGACCTGTAACTCCTGAGTCTGCTTGGGATGAGTTTAGACTAAAACAACACATAGCTCAATCCTGAATATTTGGCAGAGACTTGGGGGAGCTCAGCACCTTTCCTTCCTGGGCTCTTAGCAAATTTCAGGATGATCCTCCATACATCAGCGAGAACTCGAGGGTCCCTAAGAGTACCCCTCAGTCATGCTGCTGTGGTTCCCATCAATTTCATGACAATCAGCAAACCTGTCTCAGCAGTTCCCTAGGTGTTCAATAGTTAAAGAAAAATCTGGCAAGGAAAGAGTATTATGTAAAGGCAAGCATGTGTAAAAACAATAACAAGTTGCTTAAAATAAGCATGAAGTGGTGATGCTGAGCAACAGAGCATCCACAAAAACCCCTGACAGTAATAAAGGAATACAAATAAAAAACAGAGTGCTTGCCCTTCAAAGACTACAAAACCAAGTAAGTAGAAATAAAATTAAAACCCTTCTATAAAGCCTCACAGTCACTTTGTGTGGGTGTCCACCCAGTCCCATGGCGCTGGCTGTCCTGGCCCCACCAGGAAGCACCAGCTGGGGCCTCTGTAACCCCCCAGTAAAACTGTGCTCATGGGTTGTGGCCGCTGCTGGTGCTGAACCTACAGCCCTGTGTCATGGTTTAGCTCCAGTCAGCAACCAAGCACCACGCAGCCACTCGCCCACTCCCCCGCAGTGGGATGGGCTGAGAATTGGAAGAGTAAAAGTGAGGAAACTCATGGGTTGAGATAAAGACAGTCTAATAGGTAAAGCAAAAGCTGTGCATGGAAGCAAAGCAAAACAAGGAATTAATTCACTGCTTCCCATGGGCAGGCAGGTGTTCAGCCATCTCCAGGAAAGCAGGGCTCCATCATACATAATGGTTACTTGGGAAGACAAATGCCATCACTCTGAACATCCCCCCTCCTTCTTCTTCCCCCAGTTTTATATGCTGAGCATGATGTTATATGGTGTGGGATATCCCTTGGGTCAGTTGGGGTCAGCTGTCCCGGCTGTGTCCCCTCCCAGCTTCCCGTGCACCCGGCACAGCATGGGGAGCTGAAAAAGTCCTTGACTAGTGTAAGTGCTACTTAGCAACAACTAAAACATCTCTGCATTATCACCACTGTTTCAGCACAAATCCAAAACATAGCCCCATACTAGCTACTATGAAGAAAATTAACTCTATCCCAGCTGCAACCAGGATACCCTGTTAGGCTTAGCCATGCCAGGCTGGAGGATGGCAGCAGAGTCCTCTGCCATTCTTGCAGGATTAAGCAAGTATGAAGTGAGCACACCAACAGCCAAATATCTTCTGGCTTATGAGGTGTCAGGGCACCCCAAACCCAGAAACTAATTTTAGAGTGGGAATTTTTGTTGCTGTAGCCCCAATGGGGACTGTGAATCAAACATCTTACCACTGGCAAGCATGTGCTGCAGACTTATACATGTGCACGCACACACACACACACTCTGGGTCCAGGAAATATCAATGGCACAGCAGTCATATTTTTTTTCTCCTTCCTGGGAAGTACCAGTGAAAATTGAATCTAAGAACTCCCAAAGTCAGTGACCTTCTAGGAAAGATGATAACTATGACATGGTAACTCTTCATTTCCCTTATGTATAAGGGAACACAATGCAGAGTACAGCTGCCAACGTAATACAGTATAGGAGGGTGGCTATGCTCTTCAGAGTATTTTGAATCCTTGTGCTTTTTCTTAATTTTAACAAGTTGCAGATCTTGGGACCACACTTGAGGGAGACACTGATCTAAAAATGGTTGTGAGCTTGACGCATTATTCTGCAGTCTATATGCTTACTCAGGAAATGCCATACCCAGCAAAATGAGCCAGCCCTGCTGAATGCCTAGGAGACTCAGCAGATGGGAGTTTTACAACTATACATAATTTATGGCAATCTGATTGCAGCAAATGATGGATAAATATGGGACAGATTTTAATCTCTCACTCTGCAATTCTGAAAACACTGACAAGACAGCCCTTCACTTCAAACACCTCTGTAAATACCACTTTATATGATAAATGGACTTTCACAAGCTCATCAGGAGAAAGCAAAATGTGTGTTTACACTGTTCATCCTCACACATGCATATGGATCTGAAAAGAAATCTAATGGTTTCTAATGGCTCACATGGTTTATTCATAGGGAAATGAAGCATCCAGCAAAGGCCTACTGGTACAGAAGGAAACCATGGAGACCAACAACCGTGCTACTCAGCTTGTGCAGCAGCTCAATAATATGAGGGATAACATTAAAGGTAAATAGATTTCTTTCTGGTTCAGCTCAATGTCAAGCATGTATTAATGAAACCTCCAGCAAAAAAATGTCATAACACCTGGGCACTCTCACAAAACAACCCACACATAAGGCTTTTGCAGCCTACAGTGCCATGATGAAAAGCTGTCTATATTAAAAGACAGCTGACACTGTGGGCTGACTTGGTCTGACACCCAGAACAAGAGCTTCTCTTTCTTTTTGCTCTCTTTGACAGAGCAAAACAATAATAAATAGGTTTACATTAAATACTTCAGGCTAATTCGGCTTGCAGCCTTTGTTTGTTTGACTGGCTGCTCAAGGTATTTATACATACCTGTCGTAAAAAAATGGCAGTATCAGACTGGGGCTGGATGGAGCCACCAACACAAGCATAGGATGGGAAATGAGAGCGCTCCATGTTGCTCCATGAGTTATTTGTCAGCAGATTCATGCAAGTGCACTTTTCCCATCCTGCTGATAAGTAATGGAGGCCATATGAATAGCTAGACAGATGTTTTAAAAATTGTGCTTTTCCTTTTGAACCCATGGCAGTCAGTTAGGCCTGACTAACTCTGGTGACCCCTCTGGTGAGTGTTACTTTAAATCCAGTTTTTGCCTTTTAACAAACTGTTGCTGAGTAGGATTGTGCTCGTTCATACAACTTCATGTACATGCTTCTAAAAAGAAAAGGACACTGAACAGCAAATAATTGGGTGAACTTAATGCTTTCCCAAGCTCAGCGTGGGAGGTAGTGGCAATTTTCTCCTCAAGCTGCTCGTTGCTTCATCTGACCAGAATTTCCAATTGAGTTTGGGTCCAGGCACTTCTACCGAGCATTACAGACTAGCTGTTGTCCTCTTTTTCTTTTTTTCTGAAATACAGAAGAATTGGAAAACTGTATTTTCGTTGCCCCTTTTTTCCACAAAGTAAGCATGGCCTTTAGTAAAAGTGAAAAGCAGAACTGTAAACTGTGTGGCTAGTCCAGACCATCAGAAATGGTTATTGTGATGCCAATTCACAGTAGGAGAGATAAACATAGCGATCATGATCTCCCAAAATTAGGAAAAGAGTGAAACCACGAGCTTTTTATGTTAAAATCTTGGGACAAACTGTAACCCATTTTCTCAGTGTCATCTGTCCATATGATGTGAGGGGATGCAGCCAAAACTTATTAAGTTCATCTTTGGGCAACATGCTACAGCAATAAAAGTATCTCCAGAACTAGCATAAATTTCAAAACTTAACTTCTCTTCTGACTGCAAATGTATGTATTTTACACCTTCCCAGGTGAAGATTCTTTTATTCAGAGCCTATTAGACCTCCTGCATCTTCAAGAATTTTTACTGTACTATATATCAAAGGATAAATGGCAACAGTGAACACCTTCCCAAACACAGTTGCTCTTAAAAAAGGTTTCCTAGTCAGAGATTATAATCTTCAACTGGAATATCTATGACATATCATCACCATGCTGTTATATAAAACTTAAACCAATTGCAGTCTCTTCTTCTGTACTTACAGAAAGCAATAAAACACCAAGTGAACATACTCCGAAGCATCTCTGATCCCTGTACACCTGCATCATGACAGCCTCCATCCTACCATAGAGCACACTGATTTTTCCAAGTCCTTGGCAAAGCCAACAGTGTAAGAAAGCTGTACATGGCACCAGAATAGAAAGGCTGACAGGCAGTTGAGGTTAAATAGCCCATTTTCAATTAATAGAAACACTTTATTAACAGACCTGAGCAGTTCTGTCTTAGAGCAATTACTGCAAGCTCTGTGGCAAGTTGTGTAAGGACAAGCAGATACATATTAACTGTTATCCTTTTTTATCCTTAACTCCATGGGTGCTTCAACCATTACTTTATTTCAACAAACATAGTTAAGTTAACATATCCTATCACACAGAAGAGGCAGGCTGAGACTATGCTCATAGGATGTTACATTTGTACTACCTCCTTACACCTGTGATGCTAGATCACCTTTGACTGGCCATCTGTCACATCTTATTTCTACAATTATTGAGCAAATGTGTCAGCATGAGCCTCATTGTACGTCACCAACAATCACTGGCTGACCTCTGGGGATAGTCCTTTTGTATTATTAATTGGTTTTGGGCAGGAAAGGAACCACAGAAGGCAGAAATTTATGTAGTTTGGCACACAAATAGCACAATCAGGTTGAGCTATCATAGAAGAAGCCACACCCACGGCTGTGAATAGAAAGAGAGTGCTTGCTCACCCACCTGTAGAAGGCAAACCACTCTTTACTGAAGGGAAGGTGTGTGTGCACACATGCATATGCCTATGCCAGCATGAGAAGGAAAAAGAAATCCGTAGAGCCACTGGTGGTGATCAGTTACTGCTCAGTATGAGACTTTAAAGCTTCACTAATGAGCTGAGAAGCCAGCCAGAAACTGCATACAAAGACACTCTGCCAAAGAATCAGTTGTGCCACAATTGCACATCTATTTTTTATAAAAATCTTACAGATGTATAGCACCGGCTTTGCCAGCTCTGGTTTCCCACAAAAGTACTGATGAATGCAAGCCAAAGCTACTCATGTTGTAGGGCATAAAAGAGGAGGTGGTATTCAAAGCCAGGGAATGAGAAGTGGGTAAACTCTGTAATGCCTACACTGGGAATGAATAAACTCAATTTCAGCTGCAGGGATCCAGCAGTGTTTTCTGAACTGAGACCAAAACCTTGAAATAGTATCTATCTCCAAACCAGCTAGGCAGTATCAGGCCAAAAGCCATATGTTACCTCTTTAGGGAGCCTCAAACTTCTTCAGATGGAAAAAAAAAGGTTACTTCAGTCTTCTTGCCATTGTTGTTATTTAATAAATATAACAATTTTGTAGCAGCACTTAAAAACCACAATCCTGGACAAAAGCCCCAGCCTGCTACATGCCACAGAACTCAAAATAAAATTATGATCCCAGTCTATAAGAGCTGCCAAGCCAAATAATACACACAACACATGCCTGCTTAATCTCATCCTCTCGGACGATACCCCCACATATGCCAGAAAGTGTGATATATTTACAGGTTCAATTTTAAGACTGCATTAAACATAATAATTATCTATTACAGAGCTGAGAGATAATTAAAACTTTCTTTTGCCATCAGCATGATCTGGATTCACAAAAGTAAAAGCACTCCACAGTATTTACTTCTCTGTAGCCATGCTGGATTGACCATCTGTTCCTTTTTCCCATAGAAATCAGCAGCAAGATGAAATACTATGCAATTCAACAAGAGCTGAGCCCTGAAGAAATTGCCCAGAAGCTGAGTATGGCTGAGGAGATGCTGAAGGAGATCAAACGCCGTAAGCCTTTCACTAATCAGAAGCAACTTGCAGATGAGGAGGAAAACGCAGCGGAGGAATGTGAGTTTTAAATCTGTCTTCCATTCACCCACATGTTGATGCACAGCTGGCATGGGCCAGGCACCTCTGGATGTACTGCTGAGACCCTGGGGAGGACTGCGGGCGCTTGGCAGGCACCAACTGGTGTGCTGAAGATGCTGCTGCTTCCAGATGCCTACCCCAAGTCTCTGCTGGTGCTTGGTGCCCCTGTGGCAGAATGAGCAGAAAAACATGTGTGTGTCTGTGTGTCTGTGTATGCCTGTGCACTGCAGCACCTCAGCAACAGCTGCTTAGGAAGGTTCGTGCCAGGGCTGGAATTGCTCGTGTGAACATCTTCTTTCCCCGCTGCCAGCTCTGCCATGGGGACAGTAAACTCCAGCAGAGAGAGAAGAACTGCTGGTGTGGGAAAGAGAGGCAGCCTAATTCTCACAGCTGAGTGAACATGAGTCAGAGCCCCAGGACAATAAAGACTGTCTTTTCCAGAGTAGCCTGGTTAGCTGTGACAATGAAAAACAAATGAAGAGCATGGAAAGCCAAGCCTAGTTTCTTTTAGGAAAAGCTACTTGAGAGGGGATATTAATGGGATTAAAATGAGATAGTAAAATGAGAGGCATCTTTCCTTTTCAAAAGAGGAGGGAAAATTGAAATCTAGGTATATGATCTCTCAAGTGAGCTTTTAACAAATGTGCTTTACTGTCCCCTGAGTAACAGAAACAGAAATTGTTGCATAGGTAAGTTTTGTCAGGAATCCAAGCTTTGGATTAATCAGTGGCCTCTGATGTTTCTCCCAGTGCTACAGCAAGTTGAAGAGTTTCACGAGAGGTACAATGACACCAGATTTCTAGTATCTGATGTGCTGGAGCAGCTCAGCGAACAGGATGTGAAGCTGTCAGACCTGGAGGAAGCATTAGAGCAGGCGCTTGACTATGTTATGCAAACGGAGGATACAAATAAGAAAAACACAGCCAATCTTCAAAGGCATGAGGTACTATGCAGTACATTTATCATATCTGTTGTCTGTGAACACTCCATCTCTGACAGTGCTTAAAATAGTAGATCGCAAACAATTTGGATTCAGGAATCACCACACCAAAAAAGAATTTCCTGGACCACTCAGCAGGATGAGTTTGACTCACCTGTTCTAAGAAACAAGTTGTGGAAGCACAAGGTACTATTATTTATTCATGGAGTGACGATAAATGACAAGTTTTGGCATGGCATGGCATGTCTCAGCAAGCCAAGGAAGAGGTGGATACTAATGCCTAAACTAGGAAGATGCATTACAGCAAAACCCAAGAAGCTTAAAATTCCATTTAGTATGGCTGCTATAAATATTGTGGTGGGATTGGTTCACTTATTATGTATTGATTTATAATGTGGAAGGACTTCATGCTCACAAAAGTAATTATATTCTATTAAAACAGTTATTTATAAAGACTCTGCACTGCATTCATGTCCTGGGCTGTGAGTGCATTCATACTGTCTCGTCCAAACTTTCTGGTCCTCTTTAAACAAAATGCATTCCCATTTTTTCAGGAAGAGCAGACAATTGTCCTTGTATCTTCAAGCACAAACCCATTCTCTAACTGCTCCACAACTGATACCTTGAAACTGGGTTTCCCACTTGCTGGGTGAACAACCTAGCTATAAGGCTACAGCTGTTTTCCCTTATGCTCTGTTCAAATGAATAGTTTCAGTATTTTGAACAAAGTAATCGCTCCAGAAAAGAGCTCAGAGGAGACCTATCCCCTACAGCACGGAAGGGGGGCATGTTTGCCTGTAAGTGGTGGTATTCAGTTCAAATCCCATCTGGCTGATGAGGAAATTAAATTTTCAGGTCTCTTATCCCAGAAAAGTACCCAATCCATCAGCCATACAAAAAGATTGTTTTTCCTCCTCCCAGCAGTTTTGTGAGTCTTTCTCTGTTTTCTTTAGTTTCCTTTAAGGGATGCGAAACCAGAATGTCCCACCTAAAACTTTTCTCTTCATTTACTTTTTCAGCAAGGAAGAAAATGACAAAGAGAACAGTTTGGGACCATTTGAAGCAAACTGTTTTCATTTCAATGGCTGAAGTTGTTTGGATTCTAGAGGAGAGAGTTTTAGGAAGCAATTTTGTGATTTGAAGAACAATCTTGCAAATTCAGGCCAGCCCCTGGGTTTCATAGCATCAGTGGCTGAGTTTTGAGCTCTTGAAATTTGCAGCTCTAGAAGTTCATGCTGATGTGGAAGGTCTAATAATTCAATAGAGAAATCAGGCGTGCTGTTCTTGTGAATTCTTCTACCAGCAGCTTGGGATCCTTATGTATAAAGCCTCTTCTGTTGTTCCATTGTTTCATAATTACAGTGCCAAGCTGCAGCTCATCTCACATTTATGAAGCAAAGCCTGAAGTGTGTAGTTGCAATTGTTCACTGTTTTAAACCAGTTGGATCTTCATTATTCCTCACAATGAAGGCAGATGCTGTACAAAAGAGATTGTTCACATTAGCTTTACTATTGACACAGAAAAGAGATCTCTGTACTGAAGATTTAAAAAATCTCCAGGAAAAAAATAGTCTCCAGTCCACTATAAAAAATCCATATTTAATTTGTCTCTGCTGGTAGTGCACTGAATAATGCTTCATTCCAATAATTGTTCATGCTGTAATATAAAATTAAATTAATAAATTTAAAAAAAAAAACAAAAACATTTCTTTCACAAAGACAAGAAAATGCAAAAAGTCATATTATAATATGCAGCTATTAGAGATGTCTGGGAGAAACTTACACTTCAAATTTATCTAAAATCTATTTAGTTCATCACTTCATCTTTTGAATTTAATACATTTAACAAAAATGGTAATACTGTATTTTAGCAATGCACAGACGGTTTTGGACATGATTTGATTTGATTTGATTTGATTTTTTGTAGAAACAATATGAGAAAATAAAAGAGCAAATAGATGAAGTGAACAGCATTCTGCTAAATGCCACAACTGTTTTGGCAGGACCACAAAAGGTCAACTCTGAGTTAAGTGAGGTAATAAAGGTAGGTACCTCAACGACTTGTTTAAATGATATGTCCTAATTTTTTGAACTTTTAAGTCATGTGTTTAGACCACTAAATAAAAACCTCTCCTTTTTTATACTGCTTCAATGAAATATGATTAATATTCCCCCAAAAAAGTATAAATCTTACTGGATGAAAAGCTCTGTAATTACATTTTACTGCCTCACAAAAATAATTATATTATAAGGGCACCTTACTGTAGGCAGAGCTGAATGAAGGATTTTGCTGTAGAGTTCTCAAACATTTCATTACAAGCAGCTGCCAAAAGATGCTCTGGTAAAAGACTGCACTATATGCTAAATTACTTTTCTTGTGCCTGCAAGTGAGCATAGGAGGGGGCTAAAGATCCCAGATATCAGTGTTAAAACCAGCTAGCGTCAGAATGTAAAACTTATATAAACAGATTCTCTTATAGAAATCCTCTTCTGGAACTGTAGACAAGTATCCAGTGCTCTGAATGAGACAAGGTGTTGTAGGAAATTTTTAGAAATTTTAGGGTTTGGGACTTTCTATGAAAAAATGAAGAAAATAAAACTGGGATTTTGCTAACTAAAATATTTACTACAGCTGCTTTTTTCATATTTATTTAACATTTTTAGATAATTTAAGACAAATTAAAATTCTCCACAAACATTCATTTTGGTCATAGTTTCCCACTTCTTTTTTTAACACAAAAGCAAATATCAAAAGTAATAATTTTTCTTTTAAAAAGTAATTTAAGAAAATAGAAAGAAGACAGTTTGCTTTATAACCATCCCTGGCTGACCAAGCAGTATGATTTTTTTTTCTCCTGTGTTTTGTGCAAAACAAATTGCTGCAGTTTATCATTTCAGGTTCCCCACTCCTGTGGATCAGTTTACACATAGGGGACTCTCACACTGCAGGGAAGGAAGTAGTATGAAACATCATACCTCTTCCATCCTCATCAGCAATAAGTATTTTCACGCTTTACATTCATGCTTTTTCTCTCCCTCCATTTAATGCTTTTTTTCGTACATTTGATACTACATTTATAATATTTGGTCTTACCCACAGGTATTTCATGTAAGCAAGAAGTATGGCTAAGGCAGAGGGATACTACTTCTCCTTGCCTACACATATATATATGTAGTATTTAGGTGGACTGATTAAGAAATTAGACTAACCCAAGATGTCTTAGCATGAGAGATGTCTCTGTGCAAGGAGATAGAAAGGAGCCAGGGCCCTTTTTCCACAATGTGGCACAGCTCAGAGCCATACAACCAATCTCTTTGCCCCTCTCTAGCAATTGCCAAATTGTCCCCGGGGCACAGGCACTGCCCCATGCTATTCCCCAGGGAGGCAGGTTTGGGAGAGTGGCAGCTGGCCAAGGCCAAAACAGTGCCAGGGCTCATGCAGTAATGGGATGATGCATAAGCCCACCCACCCCAGCACTATTTAGTTTACTTGGATAGATATCATTTAGAAATCACAAAAATTAATTTCTGGCCTGTAGTCTTCACAGAGAAGAGGTAAAAAAAAATAAAAATATATGGGCTCCACCTCCCAATTTAAGAAGAATCACAGGGAGGGAATTTTTGCAAAGATCTGGTTCAATTACTTCACCTATTAGCACTTCACTCTGAAAAACTTGTCGTTGGCACCATTCCAGAGCAAACAAAGGATAGCAAGACATTTCTTAACTGTCTTTCTTTGGTATTTTACACATATCTCTCCAATGTCTTTTTAAGAGATTCCTGGATTTTTGGTTGATTTTTATCTTCCTGCATTTGTCTTGCCATACTGACAATCACAGGACAGACTCTTTTTGATCTTTTCTCTTTTTTTAACGGTTAAAAATATAACCTCAAACAAATATAACCTAAAACAACATTATCATAATATAAAAGGTAAAATAAAGCATAATAATCAAAATACAGACTTGATTTTTTACAATTTTCATCTTCTTTCCTTCCTTCCATATTTTGTTCAGAATGTGTCAGGGTTCTACGCAGAAATAGATGGAGCGAAAAAGGAATTGCAAGAAAAACTAGCCAATCTGTCTCTGTTTGATGATGATTTGGTAGAAAAGGCTATGCATCATGCACACAACCTAAGAAGACTGGCTGATGAGCTGGACCGGTAAAATTTAAATTCAGCAGACTCTGTTTGTACAAGTGCTACTGATTGAACAGCTGAATAAACTAAAAGACAAGCAGAAACACAGTTACATTAGATATGCCGTCTGTAAATAGGCACTAACCAAATCACTGTTAAGTCATGTATGGAAGAACCTGTCAAGGTCCAGAGGGAGCAGCTGAAGTTGAACTAAGCAAAATCTATTAATCTTTTCAAAGAATAAACAAACATATATCTTGCGTGACATTCTCCCCTTTCTAATTTGGCATGTTCTCTTCCCATAGCAAGAGAATAGGAAGGGCACATTACTGAAAAGTAAACTAATACAGGCAGAGTAAATGGCATTTGCAGAAACGGCTCATGTCAGTAAGTTCATTCACATTAAAAAACGTTTAGCATTATAGGTCAGCAAATGCTCTTTGGGATAATTTTTGTTCAAGAACTTGTTTACAGATGGAGTAGTTCTGATACTCAATAGGTTGTGTCCCAGTGAAACTGGCTTACTGTAACACCAAAAACTTACTGTAAGTCTTCCTAGTTTGTGGGAAGATACTAAATCCAACAACTTTCCCCCAATTTACTAAAAAGCTACTTTTAGACAGATTTAAAACATGACTTTATTTGCAATTGGGACTACCCATGGAAAAATCACTGTTGCAAATGAATTCTTAAGTAAAATATTTCACCAAATCCTACCTTAAGTAACATCATGGACATATGCTTTTGGAAGATAAACTTAAAACTACTCTTCAAGTATATTATCTAAACACTAGTTGTTTCTTAATATTTGTATGCCCCAGATAGGAGATTAAAACAGGGAAAAAAATAACACATGGTTTTCTTTTATACAATTGTCTAAAGCTGACATCTGAAACTGTGTTCTATAACACCACACAAACTACAGACAGCCTAAAAAAACCCAGTATATTCAGTCTGAGATCATCTAACTGAGGGCAGCAGAATCACTTGAAAGAAAATACCCCATATGGCTAGCCTTCATCCCTTACCAAAATAATTTTAAAATCACTACCAAGTCCAACACATTAGGAATTTAATAGAAAGCAAACAGAAATAATTACAAAATATCCACATGGAAATGTGCTGAAATCTCTTTTATTTGTTGAGAAGATTGTCCTGCAGCAAAACTTTCATCCTTTAAAAAAACTAGCTTGTCTTCAAATAATTTTGGGGTTTATGGGTTTGCTTTATAAGCCTGTTAGGCTTTTATTTGGTAGAGTTTCTTCTTTTGTCTTGGGGGAACATAGCAGGAAATTCTTGCAACAGCACTGAATCTGGAAACTTAATAAGCCCTCAGTGTGCAAACTCTTTGAAGTGAATACACACATGTG
>VZTV01004761.1:1908-22094 GCA_013400875.1 Anhinga rufa | reverse complement strand
ATATATATACCTAGAATCTATATCTAACGTATACTCTGAATTCTGTTTATCACAAAAATATAAAGAAATTATATTTATTCAAAGTTGCTAACAGCTGAATGTTGAGTCCTAAACTAACTGCTGTTTGGAATCTCCCCTGAAGACCAGATATTGCCTAATATGCAACTCAAGCTCTACCATGCCAGCAAAGCTACCTTGTATTTTTGAAATTTAACTTTTTTGCAAAGTTTGATGATCATGGGCACTTCTTTATCTGATGCTCCCCCTTTTCCTACCTACTTTTGGAAAGTATAAACATCTCAGTGACACAGATGTCCTGATCACTGGCACACACAGGTCTTTCCATTCACAGCCAGGAGTCATCCCTAAAGAAGTACAACTGATAGGTGTCATTCTCTTAATTTATGGAATATCTAATCTAGATTTAAAAAAGATAAAAGCTCACTAGTCATTTGTTGCTGCTTACATAGATGTTAAGGGCAAAATTCCCAGAGTTAAACCACTGGGAAGTACCTTCTATCCACATAGTTTTCACCTGCTTCAGACTGATGTAAATGGTCATACACAATGAAGATAATACTGCTTAGGCCAAGTATATTTATGTGCATGATTATGCAGTCAGAATTCACAGAATGTTAAGAAAATTAATCCATTTGAAACTACTTTGATTTGGTTTGGTTTTTTCCTCCTTTTACTCTCTTTTTAACAGGAATTTGTATGGTGTTGATACAAATGGGTTGGTACAAAGGGCAATAAATGCTTCAAATGTGTATGAAAACATTGCTGATTATATTGAAGAAGCCAATAAAGCTGCATTGCTGGCACTGAACACAACAAACCGGGTCAATGATGTAAGTAATTTTCATAATATCAGCTTTTACTTTGCAATGCTTCAGGGACTTGGACATCTAAGTATAAAGAAGAAACACGATTTAGCTTAACTGTCATCATTGAACTTCTCACTGCACATTTTACTTCATCTACTATTTCCTGAATTAATCCTAGGTGGTTAATTATTCTAACATCCCCTGGTATTGGAAAAGATGCAACAGGTTCTTCTGTCCCCAAGTACAGGGTGATGCTGCTCTGTGTTGCCATTCAACCTGAAGGCATTCCTGTGGAAGTCCAGACAACTCCCTGGTCCTGTAGGAACCTAAGCTGGCATTTAGTGCCCGAGTCCTCCTACTCCACACAGCACCATGTGGCAGAAAAGGGTGTCAAGACATCTAACAGAAGCATCACTGTTTCTCATAGACAGTAAAGTTAAAATGGGGCAAATAGGCCACTCACACACTCAGTGCAGGGATGAGGATGCTAACTCTGTCTCTGGCCTTGCTATGATAAAATATTTTTAATGTATTTTTGTATGTATATAGTTTCCAACTATACATGCAACTTAACAGCAATTTATTAGTGGCCTAGCAAGAGGATTTGGTTAGATTACAAGGGCCTGAAGCCCAGGGAGCTGTGGGATTTCGAGTCCAGCCCTCTGCTTCCAGCATGCTACTGGGGACTGCAAGGCAGCTCCCCGCGCAGTGCAAGCGTTCAGCACCCATCTGAGATGACAGTAGAAATGAACAGTCACAGTGCCTAACTAACATGTACCACATTGACCACACCGGAGTTGATAAATTAAGAGGACTTCTGTGCTTTCTGCATTTTTGTTATTCAGTAGTGTTGTCTGGAAAAGCATACATTTCTCTAAAGTTTAATTGCAATTTACAGAAAATGCTGCTTTTCAGACTTTTTTTTCTAATCCAGCTGCCAATCTTAAATGTTAACAAAGCAAATGAAACTGCAGTGACTTTGTAGTTACATTTATGTGAAGTAATATGTTGTCCAGAATTAAACACAGTAAAGAGGAACATTTGGTAAGCATTATTCTGACTTTCCTTTTTGGAACATACTTACAGGCTGCAGTTGGAATTGATACTCAGATCATTTACCATAAAGGTAAAAGCGAAGAACTTCTCAAGCGAGCCACAGAGCTACAAGGGACAGCAGACGACAGTAAATATCCATCGTTCCTTCTTTCCCAGTCAGTTTATAAGCATGCGTGTTAAGCAAATTTCAAAAGCACATCAAGGCAGAACTACTGCTGTAACAGAATAGTGTATTGATTGAAGTCACCGCACAAAGTACTTGAAATGGCCATAGGCATAGTTTGAGTAGTTCATGTGTTGTCATCCTGCCAGATGCTGAAAGTTTATTTCATTTACAAAAGGACCATTTTAGATACAACCACTGTTTAAATATGTGATCCTGCAAACAGTTGTTCAGGTAAATATACTCAATCAAGTAGTTCAACTGAAATCAATTCTCAACAGTTTAAGTGTTCAGAAAGCTGGATTTCAACAATGAAGGATAATAATAAATATTAAAGCATTTTGGCCTTTTCTCATTGAAAATGAAAGAAAGCCCTAAAATTATAGAAATTACTTCTTCAATTTTTAAGGACCTTTTGAGTTCCTTTTCCTGTACACATGTTGCAGCTATTCTCAGCAATTCTGGTAAAGCAAATAGAGATGGTACTAACTGAGATACAGGTCTCCTGATTTTTCTAAGCAGCCCTGTGGCAAGCAAATAATGGTTGGGAGCTGCAAGGCTGCTTTTTCCCTTAGAATATGTGAAGTCCAGAGTGCTAGTATGCCCTATACTAAAAGAGGATATAGTATACTGCCTATGGTATATTAAATGCTCAATAATGTAGCTCCACAGGATAAAATTCACTTTTTTAAATGCCACTTCAATGCCACTCAACTATACCTCCTGCTTTCTCCCCACAGGTAACGATTTAACTATTGCAGACACTAGCCAGCATGTTAATGGTACTCTTGCCAGAATGAATGCTCTGCGAAGCCAACTGATGAGAGCCATCGCAAAAATGCAATCAGCAGAGCCAGGTTGTAAGAGGAACTTCATCTTTATGATGCCTTATCTTCATACATTTAAGAGCATATTTTATCTTTAAATATGGCCTATGAATTTGGTATTAAGATTTCAGTCCCAGGGAGGCCTAAAGGGATTTGACTGAAACTTCAAGACCTAGACAGCAAACACCCAGCTTTAACACATTCATAATGAAATTATATATTATGCCACCTGAAGTTATTAGCATTCTTCCTGATCCTTCTTACTACAATTGTCCACTCCCATGTCACTCTTGATCTTTTCAGGGCTTGGAGAATCCACAAGTCTGTGGATTTATTGTATTGATAGTCAAAATCTAATTCACATAAACATCACACCTGGCAAGTAGAGTATTTGGGAGGTAATTACTGGCAGTCTTGATTGCCAAAATGTCACCATAGTTTTTCAGAAAAGAGACATCATAGAGCATCCAGCAAGTGTATCTTAAGGTGCTCAAAGTCGACATAGTCAAGATTTCTTCATTCACTTCCACTAAAAATGGCTGGGTTTTACTTTCAAGACATTATCATATGCAAACTGCCACAGTTTTTACAAATACAGTAATTGGTAACAAAAAAAATAAAAGCCAAAAAATGCCAGGTGTGAAAAAAACAAAACCACTTCAGTGTCTTGGGTTTCTCTTCTTCAAAAATACCTTTCACGTAAAATATTAAAAAAATACATGTATTTTCTTTTAAAAACTTGATGAAAAACAATATATTTTTTCACCTCTGTTCTAAACTCCTTGGCTATCTAATACCCATCTAATCCAAGGATACTGAAAATTTCTAACAATCTAGAATGGAAATGAGAATTTGTTAAATTTTAAGAATTAATATAACTGTAGACCAACCATGGGAAGTTTTGAATATTCCCTGTGGAAGTAAAGAGAAAAGCAACCAAGCAAGGTTGGGTCCCCATTCCACAGAAGGTAAAATCCCCTTAGCCTCACCACTTTCTAAGTACTGGTTATAGCTCGCTTGAATCTTTGAAAGAGTTCATTGCTTCTCATCCCCTATTTATTTTGTAGCGGAGACCAGAGAACGTTTGAAGCAAGCTAAACTGAAGACTGCAGAGGCTATAAGTGCTAGCATGACAGTAATAGAGGCTACAGCCCCCATGGATGAGAACGTGAGGTTGTGGTCTCAGAACCTGCAAGATTTCCAGCACAATTTACCGACGTACAAGAGTTCTGTACGTTCAGCTGAAGATGCATGTACGGTGACCTGAATTTTTCCATTCCTTAGCATTAAAAGTTCAGGGAATCATCGCAACATCATGTTGTATGAATCGTTTACATTGCATATTCATTGCATATAATCTCTAGCATTTTACCTCCATGAAAACATTTCAAAAATTAGCAGTTGTCTAGAGACGTGACTGCACTTTAAAACTTTTGGATACTTGGGCATTTCCAAAAATTACTTAAATACTTAAGGGCTGAAATCTTATTGGCTTTTAAGTCATTTTATCAGGGTACCAAGGTCACACTGAACAACAGACAGCTTGTTTAAATATTTCTCGCTATTATGACTGGTGGTTCAGTTATAATTTTTTTTACCGTTGGGAGGCATTTGAAAACAGGGCCCTTTTGTCCTCAGTAGTACAAACATGGAGGAGAAATGGTCCCTGACTTGATGAGCTTGTAGACTAAATAAAGGGGGCAAAGAGGATTAGGAAGGAAATATAATATTTATGCAGAGTGATTGCTGGAAAAGCTTGTAAACATCACATTAATACCACTTTTATTATCGGGGGAGGAGGAAGAGTATAGTAAAAGTTGGAAGATTTGTTATGAAAAATTTAAGGTAAATAAAAAGTTAAATGAAAAACTGAGGAAGGCTACAAAATTGAAATTAAGATGATAGGAAAGAGTGGAAAAGAGGCAGGGCGAGTGAAGCTGAAATGAAGTGACTCGTGAAAGAAGGAAAAGAACAATTAGGAAAGAAAAGAATCAACCTAGAAGTGAAAATATTCAGAATAAAAAATTGCTGACAAGCACCACTATTTGTTGCTCGATGTATTCCTGGCTCTGCCCAGGAGGCTCACTAATTCCAAGTCATTCATGGCTAGGGAAGTTAGAAATCCAGAACAAGAAATTTCCTGTGTACATTTGATGGTATGTACCATCACCTGCAGCACTGTTCAGTGATGTCTTGCCTCCTATACGTGCCTCAGAGAAGGTCCATAACTCTATTGACTCTATCTCCAGAAAGTCAGAATCTCAAATCTAGTGCCCCAAATCCCTTCTCCTTCTTTCAGGAGCTTTGCAACTTGAGTGTCATTTTACCACAAATGGTATTATGAGTACCAAACCCAACATTGCTCCTAGTGCCCCAAAGCCACACTCTTCCCTCTAGACGAGGGAAACCCAACGGTCATGTTATTTCCAGAATTCAGTAATGGATAAGAGTCTCACACTAATATTTTTGGTTAAGTGAGTTCTCCCGAGAACTGGTATAAAAGTGGTTCCCTCCACAAGAAGAAATTCAGTACTATTCAATATCCCCAACTTCTGGCTCCAGAACTGGAGGTCATTCACATTTCTCTGAGCTTTTCATCCAAAGAAAACTCTGAGCCGCTCCCTCTGGGAACGGGTAAGCTCACTCTAGCTTTGGAGCTAGAGCTCCATAAGGGTGTCGTTAATGTAACAGTAGTTGTATTGCATTGCTGTAAAATGTTTTTGATCACCACAGAGCTCATTTTAGGCTATGGGCTATGGGCTATGGGCAACAACTCCCATTTAAGATAATGTAAATGTGGATATGATTGGCATCCAGGGAGGGAATGGCATGAGGAAAAATATCTATGAGAAACAGTCTGCTATAGCTTACACATGAAGGTTATTGTTTTTATTCACCTTTACATTTGATTTACATTTAACACTTACCAGGGCCAGCTTAGTACACAAACTTCATTTGGCTCTTCATGCTCAAAATGTCAGCAGACATTCAGGATTTTAAAAATCTGTTCATACTAGCTGTTATACCGGAAGAAATATTTCCAGTAGCATTTGAGAGGCTCCATAAGAGTGGATAGACCTAAGATGGCCCAGCTCTCCTGGTCAGTTATGTTCCCAAAAAGGCATGAGTTGTAAAGAACAGCTCATCTCCTACGTGATATGCCTGGCAAAAATGACTCCTCTGTGATAGTGGGTTTGCAGGTAGACACCTGCAGGAGACACCCTGAAAGTATTGTGATCATACCAGAGTGCCTGGAGGGCCTGCTGACCACAACATAACTGTTTGAGAGATGCTGATATGCAAACTACAGCAATGTGTGGCCTACTACATTTGTGGAGGCAGCTCTTCCATGGCAGTTTTGGTCTGAAAGCATTTATTTTTTTGTTTTAAGGTGCAATGATTTTTTTGCCAGAAAGATCAGGTGGAAATAGCTGAGAAGGCAGATCAATGCTACAGGGGAGGCTGGCAGGGGTAGTGCTCCAGTCAGATGTGACTGCGATTCACAGCCTGGGAAAACAGATGTAGACATGCCAGGGCACGGTGGAGTGCTCTCAGATCAGCTGTATGTTGCCAGGAGAGGTTGATCTGGCAGGAGGAATATCCATCAAAGTCCAACACAAAGTCACAAAAAATGTTCAGACAGGTGCCTGAAATACCAAAACACCTAATCATCATGCCAATAGCACTACCATGGCAGCTGAAGCCTCTAAGCTGGCATAGCTGGATTGCCTTTGAATGAAGCTTGCACTTGATTTTTGGAAGGGTGAGAGCATGTCTTGGCTGTGCACTTTGTCTGAGAATATTCCCTGTGTCGCCATTGTGCAGGGAACTGGTGGGCTTCAGCAGAGAAGATGAAGGACAGTTTGGGAAGGAAAACATGAAAGGAGAAAGTGTCTGGAAGGTTATAGTCAAAGTATTTCCTCCTTGACAGTTTCCCTTGTATTCTCTTTTGTATTTTATCACTGAGTAAGACTAGTTTTGCTTTTTCACGCCCACCTTCACCCCAAAGACTAAAATCAAAAATCAGTCTTCTTCTGTGTTGATGAATGCCATTATAAAGGACAAGAGGAAGAGATTTATGGTGAGATTTTATAATAGTACTAGTTGTAATAGATGTTAGTTTTTTGTTTTCACGTTACAGTTGTGTTTCAACTTTAATACTTCAAATTTCAAAGATGAAAAGCTAGTTTTTCAAGATCAGACACAATTCCAATTGAGTTGCTGATTATTAAAATTAAAAGGTACTTGAAATTTGCTAAATCACTTTCTGAGCTTGCAACTTTTTACTTTAAGAATAATGTGGGCTTTTTTCAAATGACATGGGACATTCATTTCAAAAGGCAGAGAAAACTTTCTGTAAGTTTATTATTATACATGGGGATTTTTTTTAAGTAGAAATTTTAATGCATTCTGGAACTAATGTGGTACCCAGATT
Source organism: Anhinga rufa (assembly GCA_013400875.1). Taxonomy (NCBI): domain Eukaryota; kingdom Metazoa; phylum Chordata; class Aves; order Suliformes; family Anhingidae; genus Anhinga; species Anhinga rufa. The sequence goes on along the minus strand of VZTV01004761.1, from coordinate 14,786 downwards.
TCACTGTAGTTCTTGGAGGATTTGCTAAAATAATGACACTTTAATGGACAGTAAGCTTTACATAGGATACCTGATTACTGACCCCCAGCACATAAGGTCTTTCAGGACTTAATGGGAATAACTGAAGAGTCTAAAGGTCTACATAGCCCACTCCTACACTGGACTTGGGAAGTAAAACATAAGTGAAAAGAGCCAAGCAGAGAGAGGGCAGGACTGTGGCAAATATAACTTCTCATTCTATACAAAGAGAAGTAGGACTTGTAGGACTCTATGGGATCTTCTCAAACTCTGGGTTGCTCTGAGTGAGGCTGAGAGCTGCTTCAGTCTTTAGTCAACACAGAACTGGAAGCACAGAAGAGTGATTGGAGGCTACTCTTCCTTCCTTCTTTCCCTTCTATACAGTCTCAGTGCATCCGAGGATTAGCTCCTCTACCTGTCTCTCTGCTATCTTCTCAGACTAGAGTAAAAATATGAGGGGAAGAATACAAGAGCAGGCAGATGCAAGTTGACATTCCCTAAAACATAACCGCAAACCCTACAAATCTGGTCTTAACCTTTATAGTGAGTCTATGTCATTAAAAATTAACTATGAATACCGGATATTTCTTATACACTGTAGCTGGCGGCTAAAACCGCATACCATTATACTCAGCTAGTTGTACCTACATCTAATTAAAGATGAAAAATTACGTGATGTGTAAATATCCTTCAAAGGGCAGCATGTCATTGGAATCTGATGTGATGAAATTGAATTATAATTAGGGGTAGTTATTTTTCTTTCTCAGTAATTTTTCTGTCTGATTATCTTTCTGGGAAAGGACTTCTCTCCCTTTGAACACAACAAAGCACCCACATTTCCCTCTGATAACAATCCTACTTGCACGGGTACCAGAAGACACAGCAGTGAAAGACCGCAGGTCCAGGACTCTGATTCATGACACCTGGCAGATGTAGGCAGGAAATCTAAGGGGTTACCACTCACAAGGGCTGTGTCAGGTAGTAAGCACAGTTTAGGTGTACATGTATAATCAGCTAAGGCTATCTACCATTGTACAGTATGGGCCTGTTATTCCAGTCTGAAAGCAGGGGTGTTTCTGTTAGCAGAGTGGGCTGTAAACCACATGCAGACACAATACCTGTGCAGCCATTGCTGCTAGCTGTGCGATTGAGAGAGATGCACAGCTGAGAGCTGAGGGAAACAACCTACTCATCTCCCCTAAAATGAATTTGAAGAGCTCATGAACTATAGCTCCTAGATGCAGTTCCCAGGTCAGCACAGATATCCAGTGCGATGCTGAAGAAATAATCATTCTGCTCCACTTGCCATATCTGTAAAACTAGGTTTAGCATTTACCTGCCTTGAAGAAGTTTAAAATTATTAACATTTGCAAAGTTCCTTGAGGAAAGTATTACAGAGGTATAACACCATGGTATAACACCTAGGATTCCCATGAAAAAGTAGTCTCATTTGTGCAAACTTCTTTCCAAAAACTTTTGCAATACTAGATTCCTGATAAATCACTACCCTTTCAGAAATCACTGCCTCACACACAACACAGTTAGGACTAGTTCTTAAACCAGAAGGAGATAAGTGAGTTAGGCTAAGAGGGTAAGGAGGAATTTTCCTGGTACAAAACCAGTGTTACAAAGAGGGAAAAAACAAGCTGTCACTTTTCTTCTAACTGCAGTGAAGAAATTTGAAGAAGTCTTCCCTGAACTCCAGGAAAAACTGCGCAGAGTAGAACAGAAAGCACCAGCAAACAATATTTCTTCCAGCATTCAGCGGATCAGAGGGTTAATTGCTCAAACAAGGAGTGTAGCAAGCAAGGTAAAACTATTGGATGGGACTCTTGGTCACTAGTACTAATAATCAAATACATCTTTCTAGAAGCTCCATTTTCTTGGCCCATCAGAAGCCCAAACCTTGACATTATCTCCTCCCAACAACTGGATAACCGAAGTACTGTGGAAGTCATTAAAATATTTACAATTGCTATTTGCAAGCAATTAACTTTACCATGGTATTCATGGTAAACTACTGCTACTGCAGTAGCAACTTTAATTAAGTAATTGGCACAGCATTAAAGATGGCCACAATAACAAAACCATTTAAAGATAAAACTAATAGGTCATTACTCAGCTGGCAACATTAGTTACAAGCAGTAGCAATTATGGCAGTTTAATGCAAACTCTTCTGAGATCACAGCATTTCTTTTTTTTCTTTTGAATTATTTTTCTGCAGGGTAGGAGAATCTTTGGCTCATACATATTTAATAGAGAAAAATACTTTCGTTATCATACATAAATTATGAGGGATTTTTCTGTAAAAAGAACACTGAGGGCAAAAATTAAAACCATATATTTGAATTAATTCAGAGAAATAAAAAATGCAGGGCATTATTGCATGTTGACAATGTTGGAATATGCTGTCCACATACATTACTCTGAAAAAGAAAAGCAAACTTCAGTTAGTATGTGTGCAGTGCTTGACTGTTCTTTAAATGTATTTCATCATTCAGGCATATTGTGCTTAAACTTGAAAACATTATTTCAGTTATGTTGAAGGCATTCTGAATGAAAATCAACATTTTGAAATTTTATTATTAGCATCTCATATATATTACTGTAACTTCAGTAATATAACAGGGTTACTTGTGATCAGAAAATTGGTCATACTACTCCCAAAGCAAAGAAATAAATTATGGGTAGAAGCTTCACAGCTATGTAAGAATTTCATTATGCACCATACTTAATGACGTAGCCCTGATTCAACTAAGCACACATCTATGTCCCACTGAAATTTAATTTACCTTATGAATATGTTTAAACACAATTAGCTAAGAGCTTTAATTAATTTTAAAATTAGTTCCTTCATCTTCTTTACAGTGTCTTCCAGAAGTGATTGTTATAAACATAAAATATTGCACGGCACATATGTAGGTGCCAACTCCATTCCTGTAGTAAGCGAGGCTGCTGGCTAAGTATTCTTGCACATTTACCTAGTAATTACCTAGTAATATCCCCAGGCAGTAATAATGTGTCTCACTTAGCACACTTGCAACCACAGGTCCAAGTTTCTATGACGTTTGGAGGCCATTCAGCTGTTGAAGTCAATCCAAAGATCAACGTGGAGGAACTGAAATCTTTCACTTCCATGAGCTTGTACATAAAGCTTCATAAAGACAACCCACAACTGGCAGCGTCTCCAGACAGATTTATATTGTACCTTGGAAACAAAAATGTAAGATAATCACCCAGTTAATTTTTATATACATAAAAAAAGGAAAATTGAAATAGGTTTGAATTTTATTTGCCCTTGTTTTTTCCTCTCACTCTTTCTCCATGTTTCAAAATAAGAGGTATCTACTATATGACTGTCATCAGTCTTGTGATAAGCAAAGAGCAAGGGTCCCCAGGACCCTTGTCCTTGAAACTTCTCACCCCAAACAATGAAGGATTCTATCTAAGAAGCAAATTGGACGGCCTGTGCAGCATGCTGCTGTGATTGTCACTGTTGCGAGCCATGCTTGCCATCTCCACTGCCAGTACTGAGCTGCTCTGAAGCAGTTAATGTCACCCACCTGGCTTTTGTGGGCCACGTTTCAAGCAGGTTTATGCTGCTGACAGTGTCGATTCCAAATCTCCAAGGTCAGAGGCCCACAAGATAAGCAGCTTTCTTTGCCTGTGGCTTGTGCTGCTGTTGTATACTCTATACATCACTACTTTGAAACTCCTAGAAAGGGCATATAGTCTCACCACCTCTAAGTGTTGTGAAATAATTGTTCTTTAAATTGTGGTTCCTAAAAGAAGAAAAATCTCACCTCACAAGCCATGTATAATCCTGGCAAGCTGTTAGTTGGGAAGAGTAAAAAGGCAGCGTTTTCTTTTTAAGCTTTTCTAAAAAGAATGTCTACTGAATATAAATCAAGTGAAACTCCTCTTGGCAGAATATTTAATTGCAGTGTAATACCTAGGCTTTAGACAAATGTTTCTTCCTATTTCCTGCATAGGACACTGTACACTAAAAACTGATGAACAGCTTCCCATTAAACATTACCAATTTACAGCCAGAAGACAACTCATGACCTAGTATTTACCTCAGTCAAAATGGATATGAGGTAAAATATCAGAGATTTTTTTTCTGTGCAGTTCTATCTGGTGAAGGAAAGTAATTGGAGAATGAAGAATTTGTTTATTAGTTATATTTAAAAGTGTCATTTAGTCTATCACAGCCCATCCTTTACTAATGTTCTGCATTAAATTTGTTTCAGTGTTGTAGCTCTGACATCCTTCTCCATTGGTGTTTTAGGCAAAAAATTATATTGGTCTTGCAATTAAAAATGACAACCTTGTGTACATTTATAATCTGGGGGGCCAAGATGTGGAGATACCTCTGGATGCCAAGCCAGTCAGCACCTGGCCTTCTTACTTCAGCATCATCAAAATTGAGAGGTAAAGTGACAATGTACATTTCTCCAAAATCAAACAGTTAATAGAAAAAAAAAGTCAAACAGAAAAGGCTGGGTCAGAACTGCTCATTAGGAGTCTTCAGTACCCGGTTCTACTCCTGCTAAAATAAGTGGAAATTCTCTTTGGTTTTTGAGAAACAGGACCCAAGGGGCCACAAGGGGGAAGAGAAAGTGTCTGTAGTTTCCCCTTTCTTTCCCCCCAGGGTACCAATCTTCTACTGAGGAAATAAAAACCCTTCCTGGAGTTGGAGGGTTGCTTGTTCTTTTTTAAGTCTAGCCAACACAAAACTCTCTAACAATTCCCTTCTACAGGATTGGAAGGCATGGCAAAATGTTTTTAACTGTGCCTAGTCTTAGCAGCACAGCTGAAGAGAAGTTCATCAAAAAGGGAGAGGTTCTTGGTCCTGGCTCTCTCCTGAATTTGGAACCTGAAAATACTGTTTTCTACGTTGGCGGAGTGCCTCCAGACTTCAAGGTTGGTCAGATAAATACTCTATATTTAGACTTCAAACTTATCTTGCTGGACTTCCCTTTAAAGACATGAGTGGTTATAAATAAAATGTCCTTATTTAAGCATTTATCAGCCTAGGACTCCATACTACTGTTTTCTTGAGGATATAATCTCATACAGTAAGGCAATCAGATTCCTGTTAGCTGTCATTAAAGTTTTCTGAAATGTAGTAATAAGAAAAAAAGCTTGCTGGCTGTTAAGTAATACATATAAATTAAGGCCTATTATCCCAGCTTAACAAAGTTTGCAAGCTACCAGGTTTTTTTCAATGTTAATGAGCTCAATGCTTACAATTTCTCTTTTACAACTGTTACAAAAATGAAAAGCACGGTATTGTTAATATTAGGACAGTGTGGCAAACTAATGATACAGTGATTTGTTTGAATTTAAATGATCATTGGTTCAAATGCAGCCTTACAACAGCATGAAGATTCACCTGTGCAAAACATGTCCAAGGACCTGCGTGAGACAGTTGCTTCGGTCTAGTTCCTAGTGAGCAGCGCCCATCTCATCACAGTCAGCATGAATTAGCACATCACTTACCTGCTTCTGTGAACACACCAGGTCCTCTTTTTGGATTAAGAAATTGTTACAAATTATCTTGGCTATGAACATTATATCATGGCTGAAGAAAACATTCTTAGAAAGACATTCAAGAATGCTAAATTCTTCAAGCTAACTGTAGTAGGTGCTAAAAACCACCAACTACTGTTCCACAAGCAGCCCTACTAACACTATAATAACAGATTAACTCAATACACTTATGTATTCCTGAGCTTTTGCATTGCTGTGACTACCAGATATATGCCATGGTTTGAATTTTAGATTACTGAGCCCTGGGTGCAAATTGCCTGGGAATAGGACTAAGGACTGAATCATAGTTGCACACACAAAAAAAGGAATCCAGCAAATGAACACTTCAGGTCTGTTCCAGAGCAGGACAGAGGAAAAGGAAAAGAGAAAAGTGAATGAAAATGGGAAGGGGAATGGGAAGAAAAGGATTAATGGAATTTTTTTATAAGTATATGAGTCTCCTCTCCCTTAGGAACAGACACCTCACACTTTCATTTATTAACATACAGTCTTATTTGCGTAAAGCTTTTGCCTTTGCTTCCCTATTATATATTATGGAAATATTAAATGTACCACTTAACCATTAGAAGTCTATTACGTAACATAATTTAACAGACTAGTAGAAGAAACAAAGGAAAAACAGGAAACATAATTTATGAAATGTATCTGTGCTGCAGATAAGAATCTCATTTTCTCTTACAGCTACACATATTCTGCATTGCTGTACTACCATTGTTATTATATTGTAAGTAAAATGGAAATAATGAGAAGCCAAAGAAAAGTTACTGGCAGTGACCAGACTCTGAAGTACGAGAGGTGTTATTAACATCACGCCTGTTCCACAAGGCAGAGTATTTTAATACTTAAAAGAATGATTCACTAGCTCTGGCGGCTTTATTCTTTTGTAGCTTTCCCTCACCAAGTGGCTATTTAAATTCCATTTGCAGTGACCTTTGTTAAAAGAAGGACTTTCTATATCCTGCTAACTGTTTAAAATAATACCTACTGAAGATTAGCCACTGGTACAGACTTTGAATCTAAGTCTCCTGGGTTTAAAGTGCTCTCTCATTTCTCTCTTTCGTCATGGTATGAAGTTGTTTTCCTGGCAGTGAAGGATTTCTATGTTAGACATGAAATACCTACTGAGAGATTCAAATATGTTGAGCAAGATCTGTGATTAGTCAAATATTAACCCTTCTCCCCTTTTCCAAGTGTGTTTCCTTCAAAATTACAACAGAAGTTTTTGTTTGCAGTTGCCTTAGCTGGTCTGTTGTTCTCACCATGAGAACATTTATGTGCTCCATTTTAACTTACAGCTCAATGGCCATATCATTATAAGGGCAGGAAAGACTATTCCAAAGTAGCATCACCCCACTTGTTTCAAAATACGAAGAGCACAGAAACGAAACTGACCCTAGACACAAATCCTTTTGTGATACTCAAATAAGGAGTGTGACCTTTCTCCTTTTACTTTTCCTTGCCCTCTGCACAGCTCCCTCCTAGCTTAAACCTACCTGGCTTCATCGGCTGCCTGGAACTGGCTACCCTGAACGATGATGTCATCAGCCTATACAACTTCAAGCACGTCTATAACATCGACACCACCACATCGCCACCTTGTGCCAGGTAGGGGACAGTCCCACTGTCACACTGCTGCTCTGGTTTGCAGAAAGCGCCAGTCCTGGTGGTTCATTCCTGTTTCAGAATACAAATGTGAAGGTAATACTGAGTTATCCAGAGGAATTTGGCCACTTTCAACTCCTAGCTGCATCACCAAGTTAAACTTATAATTTGCTGTGTCTCCATTAACTCTCTCACAACCTTGCTCATGCCTTCAAAACGGAAACCGAGTGTGTCCGCCCTGCAGTGTTTGCTAGGGCATGGTCCAGCCTTCCTCCTTAGCCAGGCTGCTTGCCCAGGACAGGACTGCTCCTGACTGGAATCCTGTCGCTGCAAGCGATACAGCCACAGCCAGTTAGCTCCAGGGGGCCTGGTAAGCTTGGGCACGCTCCCACCCCCAGCTAACAAAGCCCATATGGAAGTTACCTTTCTGCCATACGCTCTTAAACCCACAAGAGAAATTCCTCAGATAAGCCATTCACAAACTGGGAAATGCAGCCCCTAAAGTAGAAGTGAACATCAACTGCAGCATTATTTAGCACAGACACAGCAGGCATTTTGTTCATACAACAGGCAGCAACGGTAGAATCTCTCTGTACAAAGAACAGGAGAGAAACTTGCAGCCTTAACTGGGAAGAAATGCAAGAGGTGTCAGGACAGAGCAAATGATTGCTTCCTACACCGTTCCCACGGGGGGTGCATGCTGCTGCTCTCCAGGACAGTATTTTAATTGTAAGGCCTTTAAATTTCCCCGAATTAAAATGGGGATATGCCAAATATTGCTTTCCTGCTTGTTTTTTCATAGAAATAAGTTGGCTTTCACTCAGAGCCGGGCTGTGAGCTATTTCTTTGATGGCTCTGGCTATGCCTTGGCAAGAAACATTGAGAGAAGGGGAAGATTCAGCCAGGTGACTCGGTTTGACATAGAAGTTCGAACACCTACAGACAACGGATTGATCCTGTTGATGATTAACGGGGTGAGTACCAAATCCTGCTGGTACCCTTTATCCATGAGTACCACAAGTTCCCCAGTACTTACAATACCATGGAAAATCCAAAATGCTTATGTCCTTACATTTAACTTCTGGAAAGAGGAAATACTTTGTGTTCATCTGGTGCATGTACACATTAGGAGAGAACTGGAACGTGCTCTGCAAAGGCCCCAGGAAGCTGAGGCCCTGAGTTGGACTTTGCTCTCATCCACAGACGGTCAGGACTTCAGAGTGGTCAGAGATGACACTTTGAGAGAGACTCCAGTTAAGCCCAGTAGCTGCACCTTTATTTACACGTGAATGGACAATAAAGAGATAGGAAATTTCTGTAAACTCCCACTTTGTGGTAGCTGCCACTTTATAACTGGGTCTCAGGGTGTACTAGAGTTAAATATTTATTTAAGTTACTGAAAATAGAAAGTAGCCCAAATAAAAAGGCTTGATCCAAATACCACCAGCTTTTCAGAAGTTTGAGGGTCATGCAAACTCTGTAAGGGCTTAAAGAAAGTAGACTCCACATGCAAATATCTATGCCACCACCAACCTTCGCTCTTAGGAGGTTTTGGACTAAGCAACTGCTGATAAAAGTTTAACAGCCTCTACTGCTGATCAGTCATTTTTCTTCCAAGCAAAAGTGCCCAGAGATTTGTCAGAGATGTAGGCACTTTGTGTGTTACAGTGGAAATTGCAATCAAGTTGGATGTTAGCTGTGGCAGACCATGCCTGCTCACAGGCACTTTTAGAAAGACTGTGTAAACCAGGCCATTATTCAGTTCTGCAAAGACAGCTCACAAATATTCTGAATTTAATCCCTCTTTCATTTTAAAATTTAAGCTGTTCAAGACAAACCCAAGCTGCAGTTTCATTTAGAAGTGCTAGATTAAAACCTACTTTCACTTCTTTAAGTAATGACTTCTGAGGGTGGACTTATTTGTGTCAGAGACAGCAGTTCTTGGCCTGCAGTAGTGTTCTGAGAATTATTGTTCCCGTGTTTCCATTAGGCATGGGAACACCAACATGAACACTAGGAGGGAAGATGAACATTAGCATTAAAAACATTAACCCAGATGCACAGTTGCTATAAACTGTCCTTTCTGCTTCTTCATGTTCAGATTTGGAACAAGACTAATTCTGTGGTACAGATCTTCATTTCAAGCACTCCCTAAAGATTTTCTAAAGTAGAGCTCCTGTTTATAAAGTTTAGGTCACCCAGCCACAGAACAGAAGCCAAAGTGTAAAGCAGGAATAGTCAGGAAATCTAGAAATCAAATCACAGTAAATAAATACACTCTACCTATTGCTCAGCCTTCAGCAAATACATCAGTGCTGATCAGGGCTGTGAAAAGAGAGAATCCTGAGCTATTACAGGTGTCATGACAGAAGCTGCTAATGCAGATACAGCCATTCTAGCACAACATTGCTTTTACCAGTATAACATCTTTCATTTGGGGCATGTGGTATTACTTCAACAGTAAATAGATGTGTTCGCATTAGGAATACTTTGATGGTAAAGAATATTGACATTACTGTGCTACCAAACACTATTTCTACAGGGAAACAGTTCACCAAGTCTTCAAATAAGTGCTGTTTATCAAACAGTTACGTGTGCATGTGTAGATATACACATATATTCTATATATAAAAACAATCCAGAAACTGTGTTTCAGTTTTGCAAATAAAAAGACCTTTTCCCAGCATGCTTTTCACAATGTCAGACACTCGTAACATTGTGGTTTTTTTTTTAAATTGCTGCCACAATCATAGTGCTTTTCTGACTGCTGTTTTGTTCAATACAGAGTATGTTCTTCAGTCTGGAGATGCACAATGGTTTCTTGTACCTTCGCTATGACTTTGGCTTCAGCACCGGCCCTGTGCTGCTAGAAGACTCTATGAAGAAGGCTCAGATTAACGACGCTAAATTTCATGAGGTAGAGATGTGGTTACAATCACAGCCATTTGACCAACTATCCTATAGCAGCTCCAAAGCAGCAATAATTTGCTGCAAGACCAAATTGAGGAGCAAAGGCATGAGGGGCCAGGCAGTAATGCAGCAGAGAGGGTAGAAGAGTAGGGCATATGCCTGCCTCGCATGTGAAAGAGCACATGCAAGTCCCGTCACTCCTGAGTGGCAAAAAGGGAAGGCTCTCCCTGCCTCCTAGTAAATCAGTGTTCATGGACAGATTCTGCTTATTACTAGCCAAGGACAGGGCAGTTCACGTGGGAGAAAAAGTGTTATTAATTCAAAATTAAATTATAGCCAGGACAACTATGTCCTTCAAATATACAACTCTCCTCAACTAAAAACATTTCATTATGTTAACTCGAGCACCTTAGTTGTTATGCATTGTGTTGCAAGAAATATTGCATTTACCATTTCATTTGAAGGGAGAATTAATTTGGTAGCAGTCTTTTATATATGCATAGTATTTTAGGGAGTTTGGCGGATCTAAAATATCTACTTGTATTTGGTTCAAGAGAATTTGCTTTAAGCCAGTGTGACTGTGACAGTTACAGTAGCAAATCACACTTAGTGTGATCCACAACTATAGCTACAGTTCTATTGAACCTGTTTAAGCAGAGCACAATTAAGCCTTTTATGCTTTGGAAATGAAATAAGTTTTTTAAGAAGCATGCCCTAGCTTCTTGGATAAATCAAGAAAGCACTCTGAAGTTAATGAACTTATGAAGTTATCTGTTTGCCACAGTGTAGAATTTGATATGGGGTACTTTCATGTGGATTTATTCATAAGTGAAATATCCTGGGTTTTCAGTCATCAGAGAAATTGTGACATCAAAATAAACTCCCTACTAGTAATTGTTGTCAGTGTCTCCCGATTTAGTAACAACTTTTTTGATAAATGGGAGGAACTTTTCAAACAAAAAGATATAAAGATGCAATCAATTTTGCAAAACCACCATGACAACACACAAAAGATGACATTTTGGACACTTAAGCACATGTTTGTCTTTTCAGATTTCTATTATATATCACAATTCTAAGAAGATGATCTTGGTAGTAGACAGGCGACATATAAAAAGTGTGGACAATGAAAGAACAGCAATGCCATTCACAGACATCTACATTGGAGGAGCGCCTGCTGAGATCTTGCACTCCAGGTTGGTTTCCAACTGGGATTCAATCATTATCTTGAAGTAATCACCATATTTAAATTATGTTGTATGACCTGTGCTGAAGGGCTTACAATAAAACACTCTTCCCAGCCTCAATACATGACATAAAACAGCCCCTCAGACACTCTTTTAAGTGTGTCCCAGAGCTCTGAAGTACCAAGGATTAGGCTTGATCCACCACAGGTGAATTCTGCTGGAACTGCTCTAGTTTTACTAAAGGTAACAGAAACTGTTATCTTCTGAAAATAAAAAGGCATTTTCAAAGAACACATGAATCACTATTCCTCCTTGCTCTCCAAAAAGTGATCTTTGTAAAATAGCAATGCACTAGCTGAAGGATCAAAACCCTCTACCAACTGCATTTTCAAATCTAAAGATCATATTTTTCCTACTATGCACTTTAGTTCTGATCTGTCTCAGTTTCCTCTAGACCCAAGTCAACGGGCTCTGTGTGGGCGTGGGAAGAAAAAAAGTCTCATTTTCCCATCGTACCATTTGACAGAAGGCAAGTTTAATCTCAGTAGACTGTATAACTCTCATTTCCTGCAGTGGGAATCTGCTGGACCAGGGTCACGCTCTGGGAGAGCAGGCTGGCTGCTTGAAGAAGGGTATGCTCTTCTGACAGGCAATATTCATTCCTGGGGTCAGACAGCAAGGCAAGCATTTTCAGAAGGGCTCCAGCTGCTGTTTTAAATGTCACAACTGCTAGCAGAAATACCATCTCTCTTTAAAATAATCTCTGTGTAAAAAAAAAAAGGGGGCGGGGGTGGAGATAGCAAATGTTGCACAATTGTTTCTAGGAATTAGTGGTAAATCTCCTGAAACCTTATTTTGTTGTCAGGAGAGCCTGTTGTCTCGAAAAATAAAGTCTGAGATATAAAACACTTACAGCTTAAGCTTTCAAGATAGGAACAAACTTCATGTAAAGGGAAATTATGCCTTTCAATCTCATGTAATTATTTGAACATGCAAACAAAATGGTGGGGAAGGGAAAAGCAGAATATATAATTTATCTGGCCTTTCAAATAGTTCTTTACAAAGATCTGTCATAAGGGGCTATTAAGAAAACTAGTGGGGTGGAAGGGGGAAAGGATGCAGTGGATTAGAAAGCAGCTGGGAAAGAGAAAATAGGACATAGAGTTACTCCTCAATTTTCACAGTATAAAAAGTCTACAGCACATGCTCAAAGGATCTCTCTTAGGGCTGGTGTTCAATACGTTAATGATCNGTGTTAAATACGTTAATGATCTAGAAACAAAGCACAAAAGGATGGTGACAATTTCTTTGGTTAATCAAGCCTAGAGAACACTGAAAAGGCCCAGAAGGACCTTGAAATCTAGGCAATTGAGCAACCTCAGATGAGAACAGCAGATGAAACTTGTTCACAAATGTAGGATACAAGACAAATCACTTTAATTATGCCTGCAGTTTTCTGAGTGAATTGTAGTTATGCTGCAAAACACTTGGATGGTAGTGTCAAAGCAAGAAAAACAGCATCTCAATGAACAAGTCATATCAGAAAAAAATCCATAGGCATTGTAAAAACATAAACAATTATAATATTGAAAAGATTTAAGCAGA
>VZTV01004758.1:0-17687 GCA_013400875.1 Anhinga rufa | reverse complement strand
TTGATGGAACTGTTTGAAGCATGTATTAATGCCAAAGGGTGCCCCAAGAGAAGAACATGGTTAAAGGTAAATATCTATTAAAAACCAGAGAGATCACGTGTAAATTATTGCTGTGTTTGGATTACGTACTAGAAGCAGACAAATACTNTCTGGCTGTCACCTCACCCCACCTGTAAGGGCAGAGGCAATCCTGAATAGAACCACTGTTCTCTTTCCAGTCCAAACTGAGTCTCATCACCTTCAATGTGGCTGGGCTTGCATCTTAATTTACATTCATCTGTCCTCTTCACCTTAGCCCGGGGGCATTCATTGAACAAGAGAAGATAATTTATACAATTGCAAAAAGACTCTACTTAGTAAGGCTGCAGAATTGGCTGAATAACATATCAAATAAAAGCCAACAAATAACTGATAAAATCATCACATAAAAATGCTGATGTTTTAGCATGAGCACTTCACACATGACATGAAAACTGTGGTTTATCTTCTTGTTGCTTTGGAGATAGAATTCATAATTCACATGATAGAAAAGGACGTACTATGCTATGGTTTACATCCTCTAATAGTCCACTGTTTTTACAGAACNCAGCATTAGATAGCCCTTTTCCATTTTGGATGAGCTGAAAGGCACAGCCTCTAATGGATGTTCTGTGTATAGCAACTGTTTGCCAAGTCTGGATGCTCTAGAGGCAGGAGGACCAAGGTCAGGTTTTTTTCAGGGAAGAGGTGAGAGCATAAATTAACTTCTGACATTAGATTCAGTGACTCTTTTTAAATGGTGAAGTTCACGACTTTGCTTACATTTACTTTTCATCAGCCAAGAAAGAATTAAGGTAAAATAGCTCACTTGCACGTGTGCGTCAGGCTAAATGGATTACAGAAGATACAGATCTGTTTGCCTGTCTGCACTTGCCTTTAGACAATATTCATCAATTTTACAAAAGCTACTGACTAAACATGGAACCAATACAAATGAAATGCTCGAGGCAAGGGCTTTCTTTAAAAAATCTGATACAGAGTTGGTTTTACACTGATAGAAAGAAAACGTTGGCAGAAAATGAAAAACTTTTATTGTTTCTGTAATTTGGGGGATGAAAGGTAAAGGCTGTTTTTAAGTATTTGATAGAAAACTGCTGTGTTATGCAATGTAATTAGAAATGTTTTTATAATGCTTTATTCGTATCTCTGTATATGAAAATATTTTATCCTGTAGGTCCTTTCTTCTTGTTAAAAGGTTATGTAAATAAAAAACATTAATCTCAATACAGTAGATTTTAAAGGCATCATTCTTATACTCTGAGCTTTACAGCAGATTCTGATTATCTAAAGTGTAAATAAGAATGCCATGAGTAATCACCGACTGGAAACTGTCCAGGATGGGTAACATGCAACGTAATAAATATCCAAATCAGTTGTCTTATAATCATCCGGATATAGTTNAGAAAAGGACGTACTATGCTATGGTTTACATCCTCTAATAGTCCACTGTTTTTACAGAACTTGATGAACCAGAATTTGGTCACAAAAGTTATTCTCCTCCCCTGCCGTATCGTCAAATACTTGCTTTCATGCCAACACATCTTGGTCTGATTAGTCCCCTTGATTAGAGGCTAAAGTAAAAAGTCAGGTGTATAGGATTCCCATTATCCTTTATTTCACTGCTTCTAAGAACAGGTCAGATAGAGTTATTTCAGTGAAAATGTGAACAATCAACTTCTGTTTACCATTAACCTTCAGTTTTCTTTTCTTAAAATCAAATCAGGGCTTGGTAGGCAGTTATTTTCATACATGTCCCTTGATCAGTGGAACAATCTGTCAAAAGCCATTAAAGCCTCTATTAGGTTGAATTGCGTTCAGAGCTAAACTACCCAATCATTTAAAGGGCTGTGATGATTGTTTTTAATACAGTATACATTTATTTCTCTCTTTTAGTAGTAACATAACTTTGAAACTAAGCATGTATGACTGGGGCTTTTTGCTATCCAGCATGTCCTGAGAAGCTTGGTTTCTTGTGGAAGATGAATGAATGTCTACTTAAGAAAGGAAAAAAAGAATGCAGTGAAATCACCTGTATATCCTCAGAAGCTTTTCCTCTGTTTTTTTCCTATTTCATTGTATCCATCAAAGTGTAATGTATATGGAATGGGAAGAAATTTTCCAAGGTCCTTTGCTCAAAAGCTTCACTGAAAAAATTAGCATCTAATTGTAGTAATATTTTGAAGTAGCTTTTTATCTTGAGATCTCAGGATGCTTTACACTGAGAAACTGAGGCAGAGGTCAAAAGTGCAGCTGTGTTCTGACTGCTAATGCTGCAGCTGAGCATACGTAACCCTCCATCGCTGGCATGCCTTGATTGCTTCCAGTTAATCAGCTCAGTTTACAGATTAAAGATGCTCTCATAGAACTTCTTTTCACCAAAGATATATCTGAAAGTGGAGCGGGAATCTGTCCTCCTCCTCCTATTTAAATCATTATTTAATTGCATAACATAGAATAATACATCTCATGTAACAGAGATCTTTCAGGCCTCCTAATGTTTGATCCAACTTTCTGGTGAATCTTTTAGTTACATACCAAGTCCCTGAGCTCTCAATGGGAAAGGTAAATTTTATAGGACCTATTAAATTATTCCATGGAGTATATGCAGATATGCAGTATGTATATATAATATCATATAATGCAATACAATCTACACTTTTATAGCTATATTTTAAATATGTTCACTGGACAGCCCCACAAGGTGGTGTAACTGCTGTACAGGAAGCTCTTAAAGAAAAACCCTGTGGATCTTTGGGTGCTATTTATCAAGGTGAAGGTGCATTGCTAGAACAAACTGGAATGCTTGTTATGCACCTGTTAGCACTTTTTGTCTGGTACCTATTTGGTAGTCTGGTAGTACTTTACTGAGAGCACTACTTTTCTAGTTATTTTGATGAACATCCTAATAATTTATTACCCAAACATTATCAAAGCGTTCCACAATTATTTCCTTGCTGTTCTTTCTCTTCTGTCCACCGATGCCCTTTCTTTCCCTTTCGTCTCAGTATTAACAGTAATGTTAGTAACAAGTTGTGTTCTTTGTTAGGCTGACATGGGAAAGCTTTAAAACTATGTATCAGATAGTATTCTCTCAAGTACATTTATTTTCAAACCAATTTATTAGGGTATTTTTGCTCCTTGCTTATTTGGTACTCCTACATGTCATTTTTATTAAGGACTATTTATATAACACTGCGAGATATACAGTGTTAGTCAAGTTTGTGTTATCGACTTGCTAATTTACTGACATTTATAAAATAAACCATGTAAAGAATCTGTTTGTCTATCATTTGTCCTCCAGAAGGCATTTGGTCTTGTCTTTAATACCTCGTTATTGCAGTGAGTGGAAAAGGAGGAGTGTATTTTTCACACAATCTAACTTCAGGTGCCTACATGAGAAAATTAATTTCTGTAAGATTCCTATATGCTGAATAGTGAGAGGCAAGCTTCTTCAAAGCAGCAAACTCAAAGGTGCTCTGAATCGACTCTTCAGTGGGGCACCTCTCTACCTGAACTGTATTGCGAGTCCAAGTTAGGTGCCATGGTTATCCTCATCTGCTTATGCTGAGAATTAATAATGGTAAATAGATAAAAGAGATAATGGGGAATTTGTTATTATTCTTTAAATTAATAGAATTAAATTCTGGTTATATTGCAAGTCTTCTGGTAAGGAAGGCAGATTAATTTCTGTTACTTTGGTAAGACTCAAACTGTAAATGGACATGACTGACTTCTACCCCCTGTAATAGCGTTTCCTTCAGCAAAAATGTATTGCTCTACTATTAGATTTACATGATACTCTCACAGCTGTGCAACCTCACACTTCCCATACTTGACGCAAACTTACATTATGTGAGTAGCAGGAACTCAGCGCCTACCAGCACTGCATCAACCTGTTTGTCTAAACTGTTCTATGTTTGTTGCAGTAGAGTTTGCAATTTAAACATATGTAGTCACGTTAAACAAGGCAATATCAAAGAAATGTGTCTTGCACATAGAGTAGAAGGTGGTGAGGCTTGTGATGTCTGTTGTTTCTAAGGAACTTCATTTCACAATTTTATCTTCCACTCGCAGCAGATTTTGTGGAGGGTTCTACTGTGTCAAAGGAATAGTTATCATCAGTTGCCTCCATCTCAGGGCTGTGGATAGCCTAAAATCCAAGCTGCCCCAGATTCAGGTCACAGAGCAAGGCAAGGACCAATACTGCAAATTTCCTTTGATACTCTGAAGAGTGCCACTGTAGAGTACAGCAGAAGGATTTGGTGTGCACATGCCTATGTGCCTGAGATGCACTGCAGTGTTCTGAAGTACCTGGAGTTCCCTAATGCCAAAAGCTGTGTGCCCAAGTTATTCTGCGTTACTAGATTCTAGCCAAGAGGTGACAAAAGCGTGAATAACAGAGGCCAGGTCAGTCCCTGCCAGAATGGAATGGAGTCTCCAAGCCAAAAAGAGTTGACAGAAAGCATTATTCACAGATACTCCAGCTTAGAGTCAGCAAGGCATCCAAGAGGTAAGAAATTTGATTTCTTAGCCTAGAACATTCTTTCCTTGGCTTTAGAAAAAGTTTTAATTGATTTAACCAAAAGTCAGTGTACAGGCAACTGGATGGAGACCCGTTTGCGAAACCAGTATTATTCTAAAACATTTCTTACAATTCAGCAGGTATGTGTGAAACTTGTTTAAGTATCACTGAGATTTTGGAACTAACAGTCCTTCATAAATGAGACTTCTGTTATTATCGCATTCCTAGTTGCATCTTAATTATTAGGGTGAAAATAAAGAGCACTCTTTTATAAGCCTTCATATTTTCTGTTTACAAGGATTTTACTAACATCTAATAAATTTAATTACTTCTAATAACAAGAGGAAGTGAAATCCTACTTAACAAATTCATAGCTTTTCAATGTATCATGTGGCTTTATGACATTTCAAACTGTAAGAGTGTAAACGCTGTTTAAGAAGCTGTTGCTGGGTTCAACTGGCTGCAGAAACTGTTTAAGTTATTTTTGTTTCTCTTTTATTGCTTAACCTCTGGGGCCTAGCTCTGAGCTACCTGATAAAGCAGTCGTTCAGGAACTTTAAACCGTACAAGCTTTGACTTGATAGACACAGAACAAGGTCTTGTATTAAACATACATTTTAAAAACATAATTTCAAATCTGGAAATTGATTGTGGCTTGCCCTACTTATTTTGAAGAGCTCACTGTTCCTTACTTTCTTTGCTTTGCTGATATTATTAGATCTATTGTTCTTTTACCAGAACTCCCAGCTGATAGAGGAAAAATCAATCTAGTGCAAAGCTTGTTGGGCAACAGCACTTTCATTAGAGTCAGGGCCACAATTAACTAACTAAGACTAAGTTATGACATTTCCACTTTTAAAGGTTACAAACGCTTGTATTATGCAGCTTCTGGTATTCTGAGAAGGGCGGAATCAAACATGCATGAAGCAAGCTGGGAACAGAGCAGTCTTTTAAAAAAATTCCATATTACACACTAGTACATGCCAATATGTGAATTACAAATCATGCAGAATTTATAAATATTTAATTAGAAATTAAATTTATAAATTTATAAATTTATAAAAATCATGCAGATTTTTAAACAAAGTGTGTGTCCAAAGTAACACTTCTCAGGATTTTTTATTTATCTGCAAACCCTTACATTCACTCATTTCAATCACCTTTTGGGCATTCTGATCTCTCAGCCGCCCACTGCAATGTGCATTTGGCACCTGCCTGTATGGTGCCAAGCGGCATGCAGAGGGATCTCTGAGGATGCATCCCTTCTAGACACAGTAGCCTGAGCTAGCTCATCATGGATTGAGGATGCTCAGAGGTCTGTAGTTCAAACACACATCTGCCCAGCTAATGGGGTCAGAACATCTTCTTCCAATAATGGATTGGTTCTCTCTCGGGTAAAGTGCCTCTAAGAGAAATTGAGAGGAGATCCATCCTTAAATAAGATTTGATGCAGCCCAGGAGAATGACAATTACAGCTTTTACTAACACTATTCCTAAGGCAAAGTCATGCTTTGTAGGAAACAGGATGATGGAGTACTCAGGGAGCTTTTTTAGTGTAGTGACTAGTAGATAGGTCCATGCTATGGAAAAGTTCTGTGACAGGGAAAATGAAGCTCCCATAAGTGGCTCTTCTGTTGGAGACAGTGAGAAGAGTCCCTGTGTGGGTCACCTTGGTGAAGTCTGAGTTATTTTCTTCTTGTGCTAAGTGCAGCTGGTGATGGCAACAGATATTTTTATCCAGCAGGTGAAAAACACAAGAGTGACCCAGGGTTTACAGTTCAGGGAGGCAGCCAAGATGTACAGTAAGAGGGGCTCAGAAGGGGCTGCCAAAATCAAGTTAGGACTGCAACTAGAATTCAAACCTGAGCAGTCCTTTGCTGGGACTTAGTATGTCCCATGGCATAAGTCTCAGCCAGGGGTCTTCCCTGGGACCTTCCCTGGGAAGAGAGATGCCACCAGCTAGAAGCATCAGAGCCACCCCTAAGCCCCTGTATACATGAACAGAAGCAGGGTTGGCTTGCTTGCCCCTCCGAGTTTACTGATTCCCAGGAAGTCCAAGGTGTCCTGGAATTTACACCCATTGTTCTTGAATTCAAAGCCTGATTTCCATGGCAGGTCAGTGCCCGAAATATAAATTGGAGATGTAGGCAGTAGCTGAGAACTTGCCTGTCTCTGTCTACATAATTCTCAGTTTTGTAATCCCACAGCCTTCTGCACATGCCAGTTTTCCATGCAAGATTTAACAGTAGGCTCTCTAGTCATCACTCCTCTCTTAACTGACGTCAGTCATCCATTTTGGATACCCAGGACACTTGCATTAATACTCCTGGCCCAGACACCTACATTAGCACTAGTTGGTCAGATCAAGTTGCATGGTGGACCCACAGACTCTTCAGAAACGTGGCTACAGCCCTGTTGCTCTCACCTTCCTGCTGTCACCCAGCATGGGAGGTGGCACAGTCCTCCCTTTTACCCTCTTTGTCTCTCTCCCTATTTTGTCGTAGGTACTTGCACTCACTGCTGGCCTCTGCTGTATGGTGAGGGTCTCTTTCCTTGGAGAAACATAACTCAGCTGCGTGCTGTTTGTGCTTACCCTGACAGCTGTCTTGGAGATTGTTGATTAGACTCACCTCTTTCTTCCACTCACATCCTGCAATCTTGATTTGCCTCTAAACGTACTCTGCGTAATACCTACTGACTTCAGGTATGTCGGTGTCCTCTCCTGTTTCCCCCCTGGCTGAGCGTTTCCTTACCCTAAAGCGCGGAGCACGGTGACGGCAGCAGCAGAGCGGTGGGTGCGGTGGCAGAGGCTGCCGGGCCCGCGGATGGGCAGCAGCGCCCGCGATGTTGTCGCTGGCATGTTCCCTTTACCTCGGGAATAGGTATGACAAGACATCTCGATGTCAGGGCTGAAATGATTTGACACGATGTGGCATGTTGAACTGTAGATAATGTTTTAGGGTGCTTTTTCCTCTTTCAGAGCAAACACGTAGCTCCTTAGTAATGGCTAATGAGAAAGAAGAGAAAAATCTCCCCAATTACATGTGCGAAAGTTTGCATTCTGTAGCCAAGGAAGGAGTTCAATGTACAGGGATCTAACACAGGCATAAAATGGTTACAATGAGCAGATGGATGTGTATGTGGCTCTTTATCCCCTCTGAACCCCAAACAAAACAAAGAGGAGGTGATCTGAAAACAGTTTCAGGCTGGGATTTTAACATGCTGCTAGAGTACCTACCCTGCCTCTGCCTTTTGTGTTCTATAACGTAAATCCTCTATTCCCTTTAATACTGCTGGGGGTAAATAGTACTGAAGCAATAGTGTTTACTTTCCCAAGGCAACCCTCCAACTTTCCCCGGTAACCACCTAAGCAGTGTACAGTAATTACTGAAACGGCCATGTCATTCCTTCTTAATTCTTATTTACTGTACGTACCTTTCAGAGCCTCATGGGGTAAAAGATAAAAGAATACAGGCTCCTGTAGTGTAAATATATCCCTGTGTTAAGGAGTAATGAAAATACATTTCCTGAAATGTGCTGCAGTATTTTCTATTATTTAGAAACACTGTACCTTGTTATTTTACAGAGAAGCAAAATATGTAAAAACATTTCTGTACAGTTCTTTTCTAAAGCTAACAGACGCTTTTTTCCCTTTTTTTTAAAGCAACCATTTAATAAAGTCTGACACTTAGCAATGTTTTGAAATAATTTTTGCTGCTCTGCCAGCAGTTGGCTTTGCTGTGAATCTCTAAAGACAAATCCATCTACAGTGAATCTAGCAAAATTCAGCTCCGTGTTGTATGTCAGGGTTGAGGACTACTTGTCAGCTCTGGCACTGTCAGATTTTATCTTTAAATATGACAGGCAATTTGTTCAGGGAGCACTTCTGAATGACAAGATATAGTGGTGTTGTAAAACATGGCACCTGTGTGGTATGCCCTGCCTTTGTGGACATCAGAGGCTATTGTTTCCTTTGCTATTAGTCAGCCACAGTCACACAATAAGGTGTGTAAAATGTTCACAGAAACCTTTTAAATAGAGTAGCAGGAAAGTAGATACCCTCCGGTCATTTGAGTCAGGCCATTTATCATTTTATCTTATAAAACACAGCACTCGCTAAAATATGATGTAAAGAGAAAACCAAATGCTCTGCTAAGCAACGCTGGTGCAAGGCGAGGGTTTGAACCGAGCTGTAATAAAAGGGTTTTATCTTTAAAGTGCCATGCAATAGAAAAATTAGGATTTTAACTCCTTCACAATCAGACAGGCAGCAAGAGCCTTTCAGAGGGCTGTTGTTGGCATACGGGATGAATACGGTCCCACTGAAATACCCACTGTTTACTGCAGTGGGGCTTCCTGGAATGGGGCAGTAAGAGCAGGGGATGAAACAGTAATACACCTAATGTATTTGGTTTAAAAATAAATAAATAGAGGGTCATAGGGGATAATGTTCTTACAATATAAACCAGATCAAACTAGCAAAATTAAACTGGAGACATACTGTGGGTATGCCACTGCTGGAGTCAATGGAGGGTTTTTCCACATTGCAAGAGCCGTGTTTTCATGGGAGTGGTAAGTAGTCTTCTTCAGAATGTGAGTGTAAAACTGAGTAAATCCAGAAAAATCTGATACCACAAAGACACTGTATGCAAGCAAATCCCAGTACGTCTGTTCTTGAGCAGCGAGCTCTTGCCCTGCTGACAGCAAGTGGTGGCTGTATTCTGGAGGAAGTGGGAGGGGGCCAAACAATTCTTTTAAAATTAAAAAGAATCCCTTTAGACTCTGGTCTTGGTGTGTTTCTATTACCTAAGAAGTGACCACGGTATTGTTGACTGAATGCCTCTGCTCCTGCAAGTGCATGTCAGCAAGGACTATGCCGTGCCTGTCCGGCGGAGCTGCCATCCTGCTTATAGCCTTTGCACACATGAACCAGCCCCTTCCTGAACCCGTGCCTTTAAAACCTGTACTACTGCCAATACCCCTTGCTGTCCTTGTTTATCTACAGACAAGTGAAACTGCTTTAAAGGTGGGGGGAGAAGATACAGGTCTGCTCTTACAGATGAAAGAATGTATTTAATCTATGGTGCCCTTAGCAGCCCAGGCAGGGACTAAGGCTCTAGTAGATCTGTGATATGGGAAGTCTGGATTAAGGCCATTCTGGGTAGATTTTCTAAATCCAAGACAAGGAAAATATCAAAAGACTGGGGTTTGATTTGCAGTAACACTGTGATCAAATCATATTAGTGTCCTATTGTCAGTTGGAAGCCGTGCAATATTTGGTATTTTACTTAAAGTCTCAAGTCCTGGAAATCAATGATTCTGTAAGAATGTTGGTTTAGTATTCATATAAGAAGCAAATATCTAGACTTTCTGTTTACAGCTGAATGGAATATAAGTGAGCTCTGCAAACTCAAACACTAGGTGGCAAATACAGAATTCCCAATTAAAAATGTATATTAGTTACCAAACTATAATCTCCGTTGTTGCAGCCTGCCCCATGAATAGCACTTAGCGGTGGTAGTACTGGGTGTGCATGTAGCTTTAGCGTGGCAGCTTGAACAAAAATAAACGTAATACAAGCTGATGGGTGATAGGATGGGATCAGTGGTTAAAAAGATGCTGCATATGAGCACATGTGCAATTGGACCACACATTGGAACAATTTGGCACAAATATACTTTTGTATTTCTTATTATGAATAGAAACTAAGTACTATCTTCTCACCTAGGTGAGGAAACTCTGCAGATGAAGAAGAGCGGTAGCCTGTGCTGTTTCCTTTGTGAGAGACAAAATTATTTGCATGTTCACTCTTCATATAATTTCCCCATCTTCAGCAGAAGTATATGATACATTTGTTTTTAAAATAGCATAATTGTGTACAGATATTTATGAATTCCCCTTAGTTATTTTTATGTTTCTTTTTTACATACAAGGTTGTCACAATTTTAGAACCACAGGAAAACTGTACATTCATTTTATCTAAGCAAAGATCTTTTGACAAGTGGGTCCATACTCTAAGATGGTTTCCATCAGGAAAGAAAAGCAAGGAGCAGCTCCAGAGGGTTAATCATTCCACCTGTTAATCATTCCACCAGGATGAACTGTCTCTGAAGAAGCCTATCTCTTCCCACTGACTCTAGGGAGAGCTCAGGTACTCAAGGTACCTACTTGTTTAACTTTCAGGTAGCTAAATTTGGCTGAGGAAAGTCATCTTTAGTCATCCAAGTCCCTTGACTTTCTCCCAAACATAGAAGCCTACATAGATCACAAAGGTGTTTTTGAAGAATGTTTGCTTTCTCTGTGTTCACAAGCACTTGACCATCTGTGGTAGGTTAACTCATAATGGAATCTAACTCAAAGGGCTTTTAAAAACAAGGAGAAAGATTTTATTGTAACAAATAGTGATGGACGATTGGTATGGTCACACAAAGCAACATAAATCTTTGTCCATGCCCAGTGCTAAAAAGGAGACAAACTCAATAGCTCAGGGAACTCATGTAGTTAAGCGTAGGAAAGTCATACAGGGAAAGGCTTGCAGACCTTATGTCCATTAGGAGGGCAGATAAACACCCAGAGAAATAATTCTGCCTGCCCATCACCAAATAACATACTCTGAAATGAGGTGCTGCACTGCAGTTCCACCCTCCTCAAGCAAGTGGCTTTGTCAGCACTTTTAGAGAGAATGTAATTGGAGAGGAAAAAAACCCTCAAATATTAATGAGGAAACCACATACATCAAAATTAACTACCCCAAGTAATAGAAGCAGCTGTGTGCAATTATCTGTTATCTACCTGCTGATTTTCATTAGGAATTAGACACAAAATACTTAATATATCTTCCAAATGTTGTGTATTCACTGGTGTCTATGTTGTGCAGTTGTATAAAAAGCATTGGAATTAAGGAGCAGGAAGGCCTTCTTTTAAAGGTGAAAATTAAAATTCTGGGATAGAATTGAACTGATCAGAGGTGAAAGAAGGCAAAGGCCCATCTCACAAACTGTACACCAGTGATCAGTGTATACTGTTTTGCTGTTATAGTGGTTTCTTCTCTAAAATACTCTATTTTTAATATTTCTATTACAGGGAAACTATGTGTGCCGGCCAGGAAGGAGTAGTTCACCATATTATGCACTGTACAGATGTAATGCACTGGTGAGCATGCTTTAGTGGTTCCTTCTACGGATAGTCCACAGGTATTATTTAATGCTATCTGCAGTAAAAGTATTTCAGGTGGTTTTAGTGGAAATAGTAGGTTTTTGCTTTAGTGGGCTCCTTGCATCTTCAATTTGCCATGTGTAAGCCATGAAGGTGGTTATTGTATAAGTGCGGACTTACATAGGAGTCAAAATAATGTCCTCAAATACACAGGAATGGCTTCCTTTGGCAGGGGAAAGTTGCAATTTATTGATGTACAAGATGCCACCCCACTCTGGGCCTGAAACATGAAGGACATGATTATCCACAGCTATAGTAAATCTGAGATGACAGGAAATGGAAGCAAATATGCACAAGCTCCATTTACTTTCCCAGCTGCCCAGGTGGGAGCCTTGAGTCTGTGGCAATGGAGTGAGCTAGAAACGTGATGGGAAGGAACTCAAAGAGGCTGGAAGAAGCTTGTGGACATGCTTGAAGGCAGAAAGGTAGGTGGGAGCGTTCCACCACAGTTCTGAGTTTACTGTGGTGTTTTGCAGAAAGTAGTGCTCTTAGTAGAGTAAATAAGTTTTCACTTTCTGTGATTAATAGAGGAATCAAATTCAGGCATGGAAATTTTTCAGCATGACTGTTCCATTTGTAGGAACAAGGCTTTGGTAACCCTGTGGACCGAGCTTGGCTTGGGAAGGCGGGCTCCATTGCTTGCTCTGATGCTTTTTAACTCTTTCTCCTAAATGGGGAGAAGCCTCTAAGAATGCATTTTCATCATGTGTCCATCTCTGAGTTGTCCTAGAGACTTTTGAATTTATGGCCAGCTTTAACCAAATACAAAATAGAAATTCAAGTCTCAAACATGAAAGTTCAGAAATTTTTGTGAAGTGTGGAACGTGGCAAAAGAGGAGACATGTATAGCAGTGTCTGTCCTCAGGAGGAGCCAGCAGAGCACGACCATCGCCGTCCCCTTGCAGCAGCCAGCTGGTCAGTCAACCACAGCAAGGTCTGTGTCCTGGGTAGAGGAAACACTAAATAACCTGGAGAGAACAGGGCTATTGTGGTGAGGGGATAGGGGCAGGATTTTGGTGACAAAGAATTTGAATCCATGGGAAATCAGGCTTCATTAGTTCTGCTGCTCACAGAACAACTTCTTTCTGGCAAGCCTGGGAAAACCCTCTCTCTGTTTTACACTTACAAATCAAGGGTGATGTTATTTAAAGTGCTTTGGCTATATAAAAGCTAACATTTTTCAAGCTTCCAAGAATTATCCACAATGGACACACATTCTTAACTTATGGCTGCTTGTAATAGTGTGACAGTCCGAGTAGAGTCGGGCTAGGTATTGAGGTTTTCAGCCTCAAACCAATAAAGCACTTCAGCATATATTTAGATTTAAGTTGCATGAGTTTCCCAGTTGAGAAAATGTGTAAGTGCTTTGCTGGATCAGGGCTGGTGCTTCACACCTCAATTTTCTAACTTTTTGAGCAGAGGTTATTTCAGAAGAATAAATCATTTAACATGGTTTCCTAAAGAAGTATCGTGTTTGCAGTTGTGCTATATGCTCATACATATATGTCTGTTAGTTCTGTACCCTAATCAGCCAAGGACCTATTTAAAACAAATTTAATTGAAGGAGAGGGTAACTTTCTGCAGGTTTCATGAAACTAGAAAAGAGGCGTTATTAATACCAGCAAGGAGAAGGTTGTTTTGAGAGCTCAGTCCTACTAGAAATCAGCTAACCTACACAGGTGTTAAATTATGAGATGGAGCTCCATAGCAAGGAGAATTCATGGGTCATATGGCTCAGGGAGCTACCTGTGCTTTTAACTGTGATAAAGCTTTAAAAGTAAAGACCATATTCAGAACAATTTTTCAGAATTTTTAACCCAAAGGGGGGATCTTTTTCTTGCTAAGGGACACATGTGGCAGGCTGCATATTAACGCAGACCTTAGCGTTACCCAGAAGCAACGCGAGCGATCTCTGTGGCTGGGCAGACGTGAGGAAGTTCAGTTGCCGGCTGGCCGCAGGCTCCCTCCCCTCATCACCTTCCTAAACTCACAGAAGGGGAACAATGAAAAGAAGGGTGGCCCAGATATACTAATCTGAGTCCTAGGATGAAGAACAAATAGCTTGTCAAATCACAGTATTATGTGAGATAATGTTTCTGTTATTCCTACAAAGAGTTGGCAATTACATTGCAGCTTTATTTTGTTTTGCTTTTCTTTAAAATCAACTGAATATCAATCTACAATCAATAAAGAAAGTTGCCTATAGGCAGTTCTACCTTCAAATCTACTTCATGGATCAGCTGCTGGTAATTTATACACAGTCAATAAGACACATTTCAAAAGTGAGTTTTTTCTCCCAAAAGGCAAAACTCCTCCAATTTACAGCTGGATATGAACTGGGCAAACAACATACACCTGGAGTAAATGTAATTTCTAATTTACAAGAAACTCCTGTGAAAGATTAGATCTGATCTACTCTCTATGCAAGTAATCTATGGATATTTGTATTATGATAACTGGAGAGCAGAAATTGCTTTTGTTTTTCCTTTTGGGTATCTTTTTCATTTGTTTGTTTAGCAAAACCTGCAGGGGAAACTAGAACAACTATAATTACAGTCACAGCTACAAGTTGTGGGGTCTGTAGATAATAAGCTACAAGGCATTTTTATTGTGCTTTTTTATTATTATTTAGTTAAAGAATGCTTTTTTCCCAAGACAATCCATCTGTATTTTGTAGGAAGGAGAATCAAAGCAAAAGCTGTCAAATATCAGTGAGATAGCAGATTTACAAATTAATCCCATTGCTTGGTATTTCCACAAAGGTTGAAATCTATAATTGGTGCTAGAAACTATAATTAACTTATTAGAAGCACTCAGGCAGCTAGGTGTGCAAAATGGCAGCAGGTGTGTAATATCATTAGAAATACTCTGTGTAAAAAGCACCTCTGAGTTTTATCCCTTTAGTTTCATGCTACCAGCTGCCAATTTGATTGGTTAAGTAGTTTTGGGCCATGCAATACTCTTTCTTTTGGATTGATGTGTTTATTACTTTTTATGACAGGGGATCCCAAGGCAGATGTTCAATAAAGAAACAAGCTGCTACAGACCAGAGTAAAGAGATAGGTGGTGTAGATGCAGGAAATTGGGAAAGTTATCATATGCGCTAAGTTGTTATTGAAGATTTTGCTCCCAGCATTTGTAGCAGTTGTGTTATATACTCTTCCACAGACAGTAATCTAACAGGGAATTATTGAAAGCCAAGTGCCAAGGTTTCAAATTGCACTATATGATCTGGAGCTGCTACTCAAACAGGGAGCTGGAGCTTTGAAATTATAAAGACGTGGCCATGCCATTTTTAGGAGAACTGCATGTGAACTGTTAGAGCTGCTTTGCTCATGCAGGGCCTCTTCTCACTGAGATGCACAGCTGAAGATCTGCTTTTCCCTTTCACCTTATGCAATCATTTACATTAGTACAAAGTGAGTGAAAATCATTACTGGGAAGGAATATAGATTATATTGTTTATATATCTATATCTAGATATATAGATATCTATCTAGAAATAGAATCCAGAATTTGGATAAAGGGTGAACAAATTCTAGTTCATAGAATTATAGAATGCCCTGAGTTGCAAGCGACCCGCAAGGATCATCAAGTCCAACTCCTGTCCCTGCACAGGACAACCCCAAAATTCACACCATGTCTCTGAGGGCATTGTCCAAGTGCTTCTTGAATATCATCAGGCTGGGTGCCGTGACTGCCTCCCTGGGGAGCCCGTTCCAGTGCTCCACCACCCTCTGGGGGAAGAGCCTTTTCCTAATATCCAGCCTAAACTTCCCCTGGCACATCTTCCTGCCGTTCCGTCGGGTCCTAGTTGCATAGATCTGATTTTTGGGTCAGTCAAAGCCAAATTCTGCTCTGTCTTCACCAGTAAAAATGCAGCATCATCACATTTAAGTGAATGGGAACACACGGATACATAGGGAAAACCAAGAAAAGCAACAGGTTTTTTAATTCCTCTAACTGTTCATAGCTTGGTTTGTGTTTTGCTTCATCTTAAAGGGCAGAGAAAATACAAGTTTCATTGCTTTCAGAACCTTTTGACCACTCCTGTAGGGAAAAAGCAAATATCTTCTAGAGAGGCTTTTTGGCATAAACCAACATTTCTTTTTAAGCATTTTAAAAGGAAGCAATAGAATGTGATTGACATAAAAATCTCCTTTTTAATTGATTTAGTATATTTTGCTGGTTTTGTGACTTTAATGTATTACAACCAGATATGAGGAGAGCTAGTAGTTCATGAGAGAGATGTTATTTTCTAATTAGATTTCTGTTAATGTCCCTAAATCTTCTGCCCAGAAGCAGAAGCTGGCCAACAAATTTGAATTATCTTGAGAGCAAACTGTTCAGCTCCATCCATGTTCTTTGATCCACTGCTTTCCTTGGTGGCAAGTATTAGTGTCATCCCTGAAATAGTATTCGTCCACCTGTGTTTTGAAGGGATGAGTATCTCATTCTGCCTTTCACCACCTCTGAAACACTTCCTGTCTTACCCCTCTAATCTCTTCTGGCCTTTCTGAGGCTCAGCTGTTCAAACTCCACTGGGCACAAAGTGCTGCCCTGCCTCTCTCTTGCAAACAAGAAGGTGTGACTATGCCATCCCAAATCTTCCCACTCCCGTGTGTGTTGACAGTCACTTGAAACCTCCCTTCTTTGGTTATAAGACTGTGGCAGACTTGTTCCAGCCTGCCTCATAGGCAGTGCCTTTCTGTACCCTCTACATTTTCCTGCTTATTTGTAAATTATAGCATGGGCTACAAGGGAGAAAAAGGAAATGTGTAATGGTCTCTTGCTGTCTGCAGGGGGAAATTCTGTTCAAATTTAAACAGTCCTGAGGGCTGCAGGACTTCTAATGGCCTCAAATAGCAGATTTCATGGGCTGGGATGAGTATTCCAGGTCACTTCCCAGCTCTTCCATTCTCCTCTAAGTGGACAGCTACTGAAGCCTGGAAGGGGGAAGAAAAAAGCTCAAGAAGTTATCAGATTTAGGCTGATTTTTACACTATTAATCAGTCCAGGCTAACCAACAAATTATATATGCTACTTAGAATTTCTGTTGATTGCAATTCAATTAGCAGTAGACACTGAGATGGGTCAGTGAAGGCTAAGGCTGTGTGGAAACATTCAAGAGAAATGCCAAGGATGCGTTAAACATGTAAGGCAGAAAAGAAAGAGTTGTGACAACAAAGTTGTGTTAGGGCAAGGGGTGAACATAAAACTCAAGAGTACTTTCAGTAACGGGATGTGTTTCATCGGTGTGTCTCAAAGCACAAACAAAGACAGTTGGAAGAGACAATACCGACCTCAGGAGCTGAGCTGCAGAGGAACAGGGGAGCGGAGAATCAGGCTAAAAAGCAATATAAGCAGTTGTGGGAAGTGACGTTTTTAAAACAAACCACTGTGGTTGCTGCATTGTACAAACCTAATAAGACATAGTGAAAAATATTGGATTTATTTTTACAAGTTAAAAGTGACCTTGTTGGCCTTATGAATGGATTCACTTCTCACAGTACCTCTTAAGGGCATTAGGGTTATGACTAACTCATAAAAATAAATCCAATATTTTCCCCTTGGCCATGTCATATCCAGTGTTGGAATTCAGCTGTGAAAACTGGTGGGGCTCCAACTTTCATTTAGTTTGACCTCCCATTATGAGAAGTACTAGCTCTCAATCCTGGTGGGCTGCAGCATAATTCCAACAGCGGTCATATCACATACCAAGTGGAAATAGAGAAAAAATCCAAGACCTAGAAAGTCCTGCAACACAGTATGTAACTGAAAACAACATATGAAAGGAAAAAGCGTTTCAAATACTGATAGGGTTTTTTCCTTCCCTGTTTGTCATTTGACCTGCATAACAGATCAAGGCAGGACTGTCAGTTTAGTCATACACTGTATAGGGGGGGGAAAA
>VZTV01004753.1:981-18268 GCA_013400875.1 Anhinga rufa | reverse complement strand
GTATTTGCATAGCAGGTATATTTTATCTGGTAACTGCTCCTTCAAAAAGGCCTAGCTTTTTACTCAGCTGTCAAAAAATAAAAACAAACAACAAACCACCTTTTACGCAGTATATCCCCCATTGCTCTTTCAGACTTGGTTCAATGAAAAGCATTAGCAAACGTATATAAACATTCTTTTCTAACCATTTTACCATAATGACTAAAAGTAACGTTCAACTGTTTTTTAAAGTATATAATACAGCTAATTCAAATTTCCAAAGAGCTAAGAGCTATATGCATATGCATGAATGCTATTTTGCCCAAGTCATTTTCCATGCCCACACACCCCCCATTAATATCTATGCAGCAACAAAACCCATCAGTATGCAAATATACCAAGGTCATAAAGCACTTGATGCACAAGATACACACAGCCTGTACTGTGGTCATCCCAACCCCACAATCTTTTGTCCATCCGTACTTTTTACAGGGGTTTGGCTTCATGAACTATCAGCACTAGAAAAAATTAGATGTGTATTCTGCTTATTACTCCAGTTCAAGGACACAGAAAAGCATCATAGCATGGCCACTGAGGTCAACAAGAAATAGACTCTTGGCACAACAAAGAATCAACTCTCAGGGATAGAAACTAAATGAACTCTAAAGAAGTACACCATATAGAATTAAAATACTACCCGATATTTTGCAAATTAAGCAAAGACTGGAGAACTATGTTTAAATTTCATGTATCATAAAATGCAAGGGACAGACAATTTTATCTAATTAGATAACTGATCATCTATTATTTGACTAGAGCAACTACTCCGAGACTTGTTCAGAAAAAAGCATTCACATAAGTTTCAAAGTGCAAATGGAAAAGGCTTCAAATAAACAAAACCTAATCTAGTAACAAACTAGGAAGAAAGTCACTGCACTGACTAATCATTTGCTTGAAATATTTTTTAATTACTTCTATTTTACTATGCAATATGTCATCCAGTCTATTTCTATCCCTTGAAATCAACTACACATCAATCCAGTGGGTTACAGAGCATTAAGCCTGCAAATATACAAAAAAATACAAAAGAAACAACTCAGGAATCACTTTCTTGTAAGTACTTAAACTCAGCTTAATGCACCAAATTATTAGACTCTTACATAGTCAAAGGACTTCCACAAGGCTTCAGGTATAGGCATATTCTCTTTTAGTTTGAGAAGTAACAAGATGTTCTGGGTAAAAGTAAGAATAAAACTTCTGTCCAATTTGTAACAAATCTGGGTAGTCTCCCATAGCTGCCATGAAGAGACAGATATTATTTACATTTTCCCCCTCCAGCAGCAAATTATTTAGGCACTGCCAGTTCAAACACCCAGACTAAGAATCAGTACAGAAAAAACACCCTAAAATAAAATCTCCAACTCATCAAAAGCAATATCCCTGGAGTCTGAGAAGTGTAGCACATATGAATTAGATTTCCTCAAAGAAAAAAAAAAGGAAAGGTCTTAATTCTTTGGTCACTAATAAAAACCTCCCTAGTTTTATAGAAGCAATGTATTCAATAAAATTTATTTAAGAAGTATGCTTAGATGTTTGGGAAGTGGCCTTTTTCAAATAGACTACGCGGAAGTAACCTAGATAAATATCTTACATACCTATTCAAAATCCAGAATAACCAAACTACGCAGGTGACCAAAAAAAAGATATGCAATAACCATGTACGTGAAGTCAACTGAAATACTCCTACAAATCTGTCAGATAGTCAAGCTTTACTAGTGCAGCTGCTCAAAAGAATGCATTTTAATTTGAATAGCTATGGGAAATGTAGGCCAATGAAATGAGAATCATTTCACACATGTAGCAAGTGTTTACATTTGTTTCTTGAATTTTCCCAGACTGTCCTTCTCCTGATGAAGGGTTATTTCTTGTGTTTTTGAAACCTCCTCTGGTGGAAGACAAGCACAAAGTATCTTTACCAATGCCATATTAAAAACAAAT
Organism: Anhinga rufa; assembly: GCA_013400875.1. Taxonomy (NCBI): domain Eukaryota; kingdom Metazoa; phylum Chordata; class Aves; order Suliformes; family Anhingidae; genus Anhinga; species Anhinga rufa. The sequence continues at coordinate 16,291 of VZTV01004753.1, read as the reverse complement.
GGGTAGCTGAAAGGAAAAAAAAGGTCATCTGACTAAAGTAGTTAAAAAATGGCTGGTTGGTTGGCCAGTGTTGTGATTTAGATAAAAAACTACCATCTTCTCTTCATTTTGTTATGTATCCAGGACATCCCTTGGTATTATTTTGAACAGGAACTCCTCTAGTAAGGAACTACTCCCAGCCCCAAGAGGAGAGAGAAAAAATCTGGATAAAGGAGAACTTCCCCTTGGTTAAGGAGGATTGGGTCAGAGATCACCTAGACAAACTGGATCCTTGCAAATCCATGGGCCCTGATGGGATGTACTCAAGAATGCTGAAGAAGCTGGCAGAAGTTCTTGCTGAGCCACTCTCCATGATCTTTGAAAGGTCGTTGAGGACAGGAGAGGTACCCAAGGACTGGAAGAAAGCAAATGTCACTCATCTTCAAAAAGGGCAAGAAGGAGGACCTGGGAAACTACAGGCCAGTCAGCCTCACCTCCATCCCTGGAAAGGTGATGGAGCAGCTCATCCTGGAGGTCATCTCCAGGCATGTAGAGGAAAAGAAGGTTATCAGAAGTAGTCAACATGGATTTACCAAGGGGAGATCATGCTTGACCAACCCGATAGCCTTCTATGATGGGGTGACTGACTGGGTCGATGAAGGGAGAGCAGTGGATTTTGTTTATCTCAACCTCAGTAAGGCATTTGACACTGTCTCCCATAACATCCTCATAGACAAGCTAAGGAAGTGTGGGTTAGATGAGTGGACAGTGAGGTGCATTGAGAACTGACTCAACAACAGAACTCAGTCGTGATCAACGGGGCAGAGTCTGGTTGAAGGCCAAAACATAGAATAGATTTCATAATTTAAAGTGAGGAATTAGAGGTAACTGAAGACAATGATGATGTAATCTTAAAGAGGTGCTCCTAAAGAAATGCAGTCATGGGACTTACCAGGACTCTACACGCCAGCACTAACATTTAACATCTAACACACATCCAGTTTTGAACCTGTCCGATTCTTGTTCACTATCCATTTGCAGTCCTTCATTAACTCGGTGAAGTTTGACAGATGTAGCCTAGCACACACTGATTTCCAAGAGTGAAACAGAAGGAAAACTGCAGATTTTTAAGAAGATAATCACCAACCTTTCTTCTTTAAAAGGGAGAAAGAGCAATAATTGGATGGCTGTGAAGGTTAGCTAGGAAATAAAAAAAAAACAACTACAAAACCGAAAGAAATTCTTACATCAGCAAGAACATTTGGCAGGACATGAAAAATACTGTACACTTCTACTGGATCAACAGGGAACAAGAGGACAGAATCCTGGGGGAAGAAGTGTTTGGAGAAAGTGGAGCCACTGACTCAACAGACATTGCTATTAAAGTGATCAGCAAATAAGTAACAAAATACTATTAATCTGTCTTGAAAACCAAGAGATGGCCCCCATCTACAACTGAAAGAAAACACTTGAGAAAGACAGATGGCATTGCAGTTAGTCTTTAGTGTTCCAGGAAGAATAAAATGTCATTAAGAAAACATCAGAGCAGGCACTTTAGTGCCACAACAATACAAACAATCTGATGACAGCAATCATAAGTAACAAAGTACAGACAACTGTTTATGTCTCAACTTCACTGACTGAAAATGTGGAATTTTAAACACAACATAATTAAGAGTCAAAAGTTCAGTCAAACGACACTTACAAAAGCCTCCTCTCTAAATACAGCCTCACAGAACGTTGTTTAATAATTTAAGCGCAAAACAAGCGGAGGCAGTAAACCAGGAAACTGCTACTGAGACGCTTTAAACAAACAGGACCATGGGACTTGGTAGTTAAGCCTTTGTCAATCCTGCAGGAAATCTGCACTGAGGTTACTAACAATGGAACAAGTAAGCTAGTTTTATTCACAGTAACAGGTGAGTTATGTAGACTTGGAAAACAGAGCAATACTTCTATCAACTCTATCCAAAACAATGTTTGCATTCTTTCACCATCTGTGACTTCCGTGTAATTCAAATGTTAATTTTACAATTAACACATGTTCACCTTTAGATAGGATTGATGTTTCACATTACATGCCCTACAAAACAGAATTGAGAGATCCCCACATAATCTTTTTCTTGGGATTTTTCAAGCAAATTACTGTTGTAGATCTACCAGTAAGTTAGATAAGCACTTGAAGCCATGTGAAATAAATTAAGTAATTTTACAAGAATCCTAGATCTATTATTAAATTTGCATATACACTTATGGAAAATGGTTACCTTTCTATGCTTTGCACCACGGTAGTGTGACTGAAGACTTATAGAACTCATACACGGAACTTTACAAACCTAAAAAGATAAATTGAAAGCACATCTTCAGTTATGCTATGGATATTCTGCAGTTGGTGAGTTATAAGAACTGGAGAAATACGTCCATTTCTACAGCATAATTCAAGGTCTTCTTTGGCTTAATTAGTACAATTTGCATGACATTTAGGAGAGCAGCATACCACTAAATTGACCAGAAATAGTGTGGGATGCTGTTCAAATGATACTCAAATACATGTTTAAATATACCAGGTGGTATGATTCTTTTTAGAGCCTCCCCCTTCTCTCCTACCACTACTTTCTGCATTCTTAGTTCTCTAAACTTCTCCAGGCTGGAAAGCCAACAAAAAGGGATGATCATATAGTGACTAGAAAGGAACAGAGACAAAATTATGCCCTGAAATAACTGCAACTTCACTCATTGTTACATCAAAGGGAGCAGAAAAACAATGGAGGAAGACAGAAGACATCTGCATTTCATTAAGATCCAGACACACATACACCATTACAATAATTAATGAAGACAATACAGATCTATAATTATTTCTTACTATCTTTAGCTAAAAAAAGCAATGACTAATATATGCCAATATTGTCTATTCTCAATTACTGTCCCAGAAGTTTAATGCACCAGAAAAAAATTCACTGCTAGAACAATATACGATTGACAAATTTAACACATTCTGACCCAGAGTTGTAGCCTTCATAGATAAATGAGCCTTTGCAGCCGCCTGCGAGAAATACTTAAGAGGTTCGAAAGACTACAATTAACGACCATTATATTGCACCTGCGACTGCTCAAGAACAAACTGGATTCCCCAAATCCTAAGGCAGGCAGCTCTCCCAGGGACTGATCACGTTTTTCTCCACATTAACAGCTTCTCTCACTTACAAGTTTGCCACACTACATCTAGGTTTCTAACAGTACGGTCATCAATACCTTAGGCCAGCATTTTAGCGTACAGTCTGAAAAGCCATCAAGAAACGCACTCACTTCACAATAAAATATTTTTTTTTCAGATTCCGGTTTGCCATCTTCTGGCTTAACTTCTTCGGTCGCAGTGCTCATCCTGCAAAACTGGTTCACTGCACACAATGAAAAAAAGAATAAATCCCACTCCCGCTTACACGGTACTTTTCAGCAAACAATTGGGGGCGGGAGGGAAGCGTTAGTCGGACGGATCGAGTCGATTATCGTGTTTCAGTGCATTTCTAGATGAAACCCCGCCTGTTATCGCTCGGACACCTTTACAGCCTTAAGCCTTCCGCTACAGGCACCCTCCCCGCCCGTCCTTCTGGGGAGGCTTCGCCGAGAAGCCGCCCCCCCCAGGGAGCGCCGCTCCCCGGCCGCCCGCGCCCGCACCCCCGCCAGCCGCTGAGGACGCGGCGGCACCTCAGCAGCGGCGGCGCCNCGCCCCCCGCCGCGTCCCCCGGCGGGCCGGTAACGACAGCAGCCCCGCACGGCGCGCGCCCAGCAGCTCCCGGCACCTTCAGCCCGCCCGGCCCCGCCCCTCCACGCTCGTCACTTCCGCTGCCTCATGGCGACAAGGAGACACCCCGAGGGGACGAAACCAGCGACAGACCCCTCCCAACGCCACGCCCCCGCAATAGGTAAGCAGCCAATAGGAAAGAAGCCTCCCGCCTCGACCAATGGGAAGCCAGCAACGCCTTGCGCGGCCGGGATCCTGAGCCCGCCCCTCCCACCGGGGCGATGGCCCCGCCCTCCCCGGCGGCCTGCTGGCGCCCCCTGGCGGGCCGGAGGAGGCCAGCGCAAGCGAAATAACGGTTGGGCCCCGGGGTCTGCAACCAACCCCTGGCCCTGGGAGAGGCGGCAGGGAACGCACTGGGCAACGGTTTTAATTTAAATGCAAATATTTATTTTAAAATGTCTTAACTTTACACTTCTGACGGGTAATAAATGTAAAATATAATTTAAGAAATACACTTGAAAGTTCCTTCTAAAAAGCAGACTGAGGAAACAGTACAAAAAAATAACAGAAAAGTGCACCGGTTTTAACAAAATTCCAAAATACCAAATCCACGTTTTACTGCCTGTGTTTAATTAGCCCGCTAGTGATACATCTTGATGTCTATTATACTTGTATATGAAGCAGCACAGTCGATAACTGGTCAGGTTACAGGTTACCAAAGGTATTTTTGTTAACTGGTTTTGCTTTCGCCGGAGCTGCTGGGTTGACCTTCCCGGGGCGGCCGACGGGGCCGGAGCTCTGCCTGCCCGCCGCTGGCCTGCCTGGATACCTCAGCTCGCCAAAGGAGCCCGCACGCGTGCCCCTGTCGCCTGCCTAAATGCACGTGTTACATCCACAAACCGGTACGTTTTCAAAGGATGCTCGGGTGGTTGTGGTGTTCTCTCCAGAAACGTGCCCTGAATCTTGGGAATCATGCAATACCAGTTAGGCCAAAACTGTTGGTAGATCTCTGTGCACCTTGTTTTGTGAATTTGTCTTCCATTGCATTTCTTCAGGAGGGGCAGGAATGGCTTTTAATACAGGATTATTAGCGGAGTTTGATGGCAGATTATACCCCTTTTCAAGATGCATTATATTACTTGTCTTTTTCATGGGCATTTCTGTAACAGTCAGAGGGCTTTTCATGGAGTCACATTAAAAGACCTGATAGTTCTTTGTGGTTCTAGTCTCAAAACCTAAAACAGACTAACTGAAAACACTGCACTGTACATATTGTGTAATGCTTCCATACCCTTCTTTTAAAAAAAAAATTACATATTAAAAGTGCAATTGCACACTGAAAGAATAAACACATGTGGAAAAAAATGAGAGAAGCAAAAAATGAGAAAATTAGTTCCTTGATTTTTTGAAAGAGACCAGGTCTAAACACCTTTGGCGGTATATGTACTTGCAGAACTAAACTGCTGGTGGTCGCTCAGAGTTTCTTGGCAGTACAGCATCCTGAAGAGAGGATGATATTTCACCAGCAAAGTGACTTTTTTTCTGGTTTAGGAGTACAGCTGTAATTAGCGAGTACCTCTGTCTTATTAAGGAGGGGAGGGGGGAAATGGGGGATTGCACTTCAGCCTAACATTGTTTGTTTGGCAAAACTTTTGAAGTATGCTTAAAGTGGAAATAAAGCCACAGACAAACAGAAAGGGTGGAGGCCACAATATATCCTCCTATAAAATCAAAAAGGTAGAAGAGCTAGAGGAAGAAAAAGGAAGAGGTTTTTTGATGGACACAACTGCCTTTAAGAAGAAAGTGTTCTTTGGTTTTGTTAAGAAGCTGTGTAGGGGGGAAAGGGTGTGAGGGAGGATCGTTTCAGAAGAGGGAAGTTTATTGACCACGTAGAGGAAGAATCTTTTTGGCCATGATAAGAGTAGAAAGAAAACTGAATACTGTTACTGAGAATTGAGATAACTTTCGCCTTTTTGAAGTTCTTTCTTAGAAAGACAATATTTAAAAAAAAAACACACAAGAGTTGATGCTTGCCTCTCCTTATCTCACATTTTAAATGAACAAAGGGAGGATACATATGGTCCAAAAGTTAAAAAAAAAAAGTAAAAGAAAAAGAAAAAAAAAAGGTGTTCAGAAGGGAGAGTAGTGGTATAAGGAAGGGAGAGACCAAGGTGTCGCCTAAGAAGAGGCAGAACAGCGGTGTAATTCCTATGACACCCTCCTGTGCGAAATGGGGACCAGAACTTCACCTGATTTTTTTTAAACATAGGCTTTTAATTAGTTAAATACAGCTACTGAGACTAGCTAAGCAGCTGATGTTATTTCCATTACCTTCTGCCACATTTTTGTATTAGTCATAGGAATACCATAATTCTACCAATGCAAATGTGAAACTGGAAGTTTTGGCTGTTGTACAGCTGTCCCTGGAGCCCTGTTGCATCAAGGAAATCCTGAGAAACATCAGACTGCACAGTTAGAGCACCAGCTGCACGACTGAGCTACAATTATCAGCAGCAAGAGGGCTGATGCAGACACTGAATTTGCCAGAGTTTTGAAGACTAACCCCAAGAAAGGAGCAGGAGCACTTCACGCCTCCTAGAACGATGTTTTCAGTCTGATTGGGAAATACAGCTTAGCACTGAATTACCTCAATCTTTGTTTTCAAGAAATTATTTTCAGCCTGAAAAGTTACAAATTCAATTCTACAGAAAAAATACGGACATGAGTTCAGAGCAGGGAGTTATTAGCAGTGGGTAGAGAATTAATGCTGTAGTCACAGAATAATTACACCTTGACAGCAATATATCAATCAAGGTGATGTTTTTTCTCCACGAAATTTGTCTTAACAATATTTTTTTTACTTTCTCTCCAAACCTCCACCCAAAGAAGGTCTTTGCCTAAGCACAGGCAAGTGCTTGGATCTCCATACGTTGTTTTTTTAAAAGTACTTTGTGGTTTTAGTATATTTTTCAGCCTGTCACTGATGATTTTGTTCAGAAGCATTTCTGATAGCTTGATAGGGAAATGTATTTATAATGACAAGAACATATGCCATGTGTTTTCAAACACGACAAAGATATATTTGTCAGGGTGGTAGTGTCTATGGACATAAGCTACTGGCATCCGTCTTGTATGAGTCTCCTTCAACTAGATAGGAACCTTGTGACTACAACCTTAGCATTGCCACCTGCAGAATTTCTTTGCTCATTATGCGTGTTACAGAAGTCTGCTTCGGTTGCAACACATGATTTCATGTAGGACTTTGCAAGATTTAAAAGAGAGGAAGAAACTTCAGGGAAAGAAACTCCTTTTCTAGTAAATTTTCTACAATCTGGTTTAGGTTTAGGGGTTTTGTCTCAATATAATCAGAAAAGTCTTTCCATTTTGAATGTTTACACTAAGACAGTAGAGAGAAAAAAAGGAAGAGAGCAGAAGGAAAATACAAGAAAAATAGAACAACGGCTCTATACCTCCATCATTCTGAGGCTGGGATTTTTAGTTACATGACACTGATAAAAGAAGACGAGTACATTAATTTTTTTCCCACTCCCTAAGCCAATTATGTCTTCATAGGTAGGGGAAATGATGTCTTTTAACTATTTCAGTTAAAACATCACACATTGTTACAACAAATTAATGGCTTTTCTGAAATAACTGCAGTGGGTGAGGCTGTCCTACTTATGTTCTAATATGGCTTCAACACAAAAAGTTAAGAAAGGCTTCTAGGCAGCAGAAGCTGATCTTATCCCACAGAATATTCCTTGCCTCAGGCCTGTTGCCTTCCACTTAAGCATTTTAATAACTAGGAATTTCCTGGAGAATTGCACATGCCCTGTCAATCTCAATACCATTTAAAAGGATCAGCACCTAAAGTCTTACTGAACAGGCTGATGCACAAATGTCAGACCTCCCTATGCCATCCAGAGGAGACTCAGTTATAAGGATTTTCAGAATACATTACTGTGTTCTAATGAAGGGTGATTAAATCATAGAGATATACCTATTATATACCTATTATATATATTACATGCATTACCCTATTACAGTCAAGGAGTAGGAAGTTAGTCTCTCCCACAGAGAATTTAGGTACAGTCCCTTGATTTTTCATTTCACTAGTTAAATCTCCAAGCTGAGGAGCACCTAAAACCAGCTTACCCCTTGCACCCCTGCCCCAGTTTCAGCCACTGGTGTAACTGCATCCCAGCAAACCTTAGAAGCAACAGGAAAATCCACTCCTTTTGCTGTACAAGTTTACCCCTAGCTCAAATCGGGTTGGTTTTCAGTGAAAATAGTGGCTTGCAATGGTGTACTTCAGTTTGACTAGCATTTGTATGGTGCTCAAGAGCTGGCCGCTGGTGGCTAAAATCAGGCCACATTCTCAGTAAAGACAAGACTTTAATCAGAAACTTTAGCATTTATAACAGTCTCTGCTGTCTGTGGACCAAGTAACATCTCAGAGGGAGACACATTCTCAGAGCTTTTAGAACTGCTCACCTTCCATACCAAAAAATAGCCTCCCCAAACATCAGAATTCATTAATTCATTCTGTCTCAGACTCTGGAGAGTTTATGGCTGAAGAAGTTTGAATGCTATCATGAGTCACGTGTTAGAGGCACGCACTAGAAAAAAAAAGGCATTTCTTTCAGCCTGAATGCTCCAAGTTCGTATCAGGCAAGTATTTGACTAGGCATTTCTTCTACAAGAATAATTTTTTTATTGTTGCAATAAATGCATTGGAAGGCTCCTAAAACGGACTTCAGGGCTGCACTTGAGGGATAAAATACCAGTTTGTTAAGGATAAAAGCTAAACACCAGTGATTGAAAACATCTTAAACCCTACTTCTCAGTGCTAGTTTTTAAAATAACACCAAAGCAACAACAACCACTAAGAAAATGTAACAATTTAAAACAACTGTTCTGTCTTTCCTGCTATTTACTGATCAGTGTCAGGGTATCATTAATGTCTGTATCCAAAAAACTTTTATAAGATTAAATCAGTGGCAATTTAACAGGGTACAATGCAATGTCAGATTTCAGTCCAGACTCACTGCAGGGCACATGTCATGGGGAGAGGATGAAGGAATATCTGTGCCTTAAAAGCAGACACCAAGAGATTCTTTTTTATCATTTGTTTTCTTTGTTCTTTCCAAATGCTGCAATATACCAAGTACTTAGAAGGAACTGGTCTTTGTTTACTATCAACAGTAGACAGCAATTGTCCACAAAGAGGATAAGCTGGTGATGTCTTTAGAAGCGCACTTCTTAGGAAGTTGCTGCACATGTGTGATAACTTAGACTAGAAAGAATTCCACTGACACCACATTTTTTCATGTGAGACCTGGAATAACAACTCAGCCACAAATTAAGTGGGCCAAATTGAAAAATGATGTGCAGGGTAAGTGTGTTTTCTTTGGGTTCAGACTTTATGTAACGATAAGGAAGCAAACTTGATCGCATTTACACAGGGGGCCATCCTCCTAGACGGCCATTAGCTCTCTTATATCAGATTATAGTCTGCAGAAGCTTCATCTACCTCATCAATGTCAATTAAGATGCGTAAAATGTGTCTGGGAACAGGAGAAAAATCATCCCAACTGAAATAAACCAGGAAAGCCTTAGAGTAGATAGAGTTATGTCAACAAAATAGCCTTTATTCTGTAATGGAGAGATCTGTTCAGAGCTTCTGTTGTTAGTATAAGTTGCTTCTGACTGGTATAGTTCTCCCACTGTAGTTATGCCAGGAAATATTTCTAAGCACAGACAAAGCATTCAGCAGCACAGTCCTCTACAGAGCTGTACCTGGTGTGACCACTTACATCCGTGCAAAATGGCACCAGCATGTCCAGATGAGGATAATAGTGTTTTACAGTCATGTTGCATCAATGTAAATGATGAGAGAAGGTGCAAGGTCATGCGAAACCAGGCCCAGGTACTCTCATTCAGAGGGGTATGACAGTGAGTCCAAGAGTAGAACTGAATAAGCAGCTTTTCAGCAGTTATGCTGGCATGTCCTCCACTTGCCCGCAGCCATCTATTCCCACACTCCCGTCTCCACACTATCCCATTTCTGGCAGGCAGCTGCACAAAGAGCTGGACTAAAGAATATTACAGGGTTCGCAGCACAACCCTACCAGCAGTTGTGCGGCCACAGCAGAGTGTCTGGCACCAGGACGTAAGCAGTGCCACTGCTGCACGCCAAGCAATGGCCTATGAGAGCTACTCTGAGACAGTCTAAAAGGAACAGCTGCTCTTACTTTTCTAGACAGTGAATCAACAAGGCAGAGTCGTGTAGTGCCACTGCTGTCTGACAGTTTCACTCTACCTGAGTAACCAGTTTGCTTGCCCAGAAGTGTTTTTGCGATTGGCGTTAAATTTATGGGACATGAACAGTGGTGTACCAGAGAGTAGTGTAAATTCCACCATCAGAGTCTCATCTCTGAAAGGGATCTGATGTTGCATTGCACCCACTGGTAAGAGTATTAATCCAGGGATATCAAGACTGTCTCAAATAAGAGGCAGCACGTAGCCAACAGGGAGCTGATTTACCTCAGACACAAAGAAAGAGAGATGTTCTCATGGCTTCGGTATGGTCAGCTGGACTATGGCAGATCTAACTTGAGCTATCGTCAGACATTATTTCACTTCTTTACTGTCCACTCTTGCCTTTCTGCTGGGAATACTGCCTTCTGCAGGATAGTCATCAAAAGGTACGTGTGTTTTCTCAACCATTTCAGTGTAAAGTGCAGCATTTCAGATCAAACCATTGTTCATAAGCACTTCAGTGATGTGCAGAGAATGTATATCTTTCTAACGGCCAACTCTAACATACAGGCAGCAATTTCCACCAGAGAAGGCAGACAGTCTTGGAGAAGAGCAGCCTCCCAGGTGCAGAACCATTCCCCTACTTGAAAACTACATTTATCCCATGTATTTATAGCATTTGGGAGAAGTTTATGCCACTCTTCTGGCATGAAAAGCCATGCCCTTAGTGACTGGTAGATATTAGAAATGAAGACATTATAATTATTTATAACATTTTGAAAAAGAAAACAGTCATTATAGGGGTTCTTTCAAAAAGCACATATACATCTAAGCTTTTTTTAAATGGTGTGTTTTTTATATAGGTGAAGTTGATATAAAGTTGAAATAGTGCAATTTTAAAACAAAAGTTAGTGCAGGAGTCAAACTACAACAACAAAAAACAGAAGTTGTAGATTTATTTTTTTTGCAGAAATACATTACTGCCTGGGTTCAAAGGAAAGCATATGGATCTGTTTTCAAAAGCACCAAAGTGCACCAAAGTGCTTTTGAAAGGCATATGGCCTCCAATTAGCTCTCAGAGAGATTAAGATTTCCTTTTGGGAATGAAACTAGGATGCTTTTGAAAAGAACATATCTAATCTTAGTGTGGGATTTGGTTTTGATGCCAGGTGATGATGTCTGACAAGCTGCTATCAGTCAAAGAGATATCATCAAATAAAAAAGTGCATTTCCTTTGTTAATGTTACAAGTAACAACAACGAAAATAAGTAGAGAAATGTTTTCTTCTCATGTACATTTAACAGCACTTTGTAACTCATCTACAGAAGTGGATAACATCCCATTGTTCAGTCTTTCAAACAGCAACATGAAAGGCTGATGGCTTTAAAATGGAAAAATATGGGTACTAAAACTTAGTATTATCGTGGAAACTAGGGAAGAACTTCAGTTTGAAGTGAAATAATTTCTAATGCATTTTATGAAAGTAATTTGTTTTAATTAATGCTACCCTTTTAAATTGAGAAGTTGTGTTGGGAAGCCCTTGCCTGTTGCCATCAATTTAATGTTGAGATAAAGGAATAGCTGATGCTTCTTATTAAAGTAGCAAAAAAATAAAAATGCAAAAACTCCTAAGGTAAACTGGCCACACTGAAGACCATAAACATTTTCTCTTTGCACAGAGGCATCACATCAGCTTGACAAAAACAAACAGAACAAAGGCAGGAAACAGAAATAGCTAGACCTTGGCAATGAACTGTAGACAAGAGAGGAAAGATGATAAAGACAAATTAGCAGGTATACCTGTGCAGTAAATAATTATTATTTTTCTGTGCCTGAGGTTGCTTCTTTCTTTCTTTCTTTCTTTCTTTCTTTCTTTCTTTCTTTCTTTCTTTCTTTCTTTCTTTCTTTCTTCTTTTGTGATGACTACGAGAAGGGCGGTAGGAGGGGTAGAGGGTGTAGGGGGATGTGTGTCTGTGTCTGTGTCTGTGTGTCTGTTTTTTCATACATACAGATGCACACACACACACACACTCTCAAAATCTTTCCACTGGCTTTTAATTTTAGTAACTCATTTAACCCAACTGGAAGAGAATCTACAACTTCTTGCTTTTAGCATTATAAATATTCCAAATGTTATAAAATCTATTGTAAAAATGTACATTCAGTGGTTTTATGAGGCACAGGACCTGCTAATGTATTTTCAGGGAAGCTCAAGTGTACTCTGTTCTGTCCACTGTTGGACAATGGTGGAGAATCCAGGGGCTCACGCTTGATTGCTTGAACCAAGCAGGCATTTTTAAATTCACATGGCATTTTAAACACCTCATTATTCTGCTCTTTCTGCTCCCCTGAGCTGGGGCTGTAGAAGTGGCCGTAGCATGCCGTGTGCGGCAGGTCGGGCATGTTTTCCAAACACCCGGAGGAGTTCTGAGGGCAAAACGGGGCCACCTCCTTGCTACGTGAACTCTTGCAGGATCTGTTTGGGTTTAGGTTGTTGGGATGATTTGCTACAATGCATTGCCAATTATGAGGTGTGTAAAGGCAGTGCCTTGGCTTCTGACAAGGTGAGGCTGGTTCATAGAGGTCCGGTTCTGTTTTGAGGTGTACTCTATTGGGGTAGCTAAACACCTGCTTTCTCACCGAGCCATTCTCATCCAGCCAGGCTCGGTTTTGGGACATCAGGTAGTTATCGGCAATGTTTTCAGAATCGGAATCATATTCCGTTTTGATAGGCATCTCCAAGGGAAAGGCTGTGTCATAGAGAGACTCTGAGGATATTAATGATCTCTGCGGTTTCAGATGGTCCATCGCATAGTTCTCTGCACAACGCTGTTGTACGCCCGAGTAAGACTGGCAGTTTTCTGCACTCCCCCAGTGGGAAGGGCAAGTTGATGCTAAATTTAAGAAACTTTGGTCTCTGTTGTAGAATGATGCAGCTCTCCTGTTTGAACATGTGTTCATTCGCTGGCTCATAGAAGAAGAGTTTGAGTTTCTTAAAGTCCAGCTACTGTTTGTGCTGCAGTTGTTTTGAACACCTAAAACTGATGGGTTAGAACTGAGAGGTTCCTCTTGCATAAAACACTCACCGTTTGTATGAGGCTCAAACTTCACTTTTACATTATCTTGTTCATTTTTTACTGCTGCCCAGTTAAGATGCTTCCACTGGCCCAGAGTTTCAATGGCACTGTTATAGGAAAGTCCCTCCAGGTTTCCTTTCAAACTGGCAAAACTGCTTGGTATCTTCAGTTGTTCATCTTCTTCCCTTTCAATAACAGTAGAAAAAAATCAGTTAGTCAGAGGTTTCTAAATGGATGTTTTCTGGGATACAAATGGCATGGCTGGACATATATTTCAAGTGATAATTTGTCCTTAATGTGGGACTGTCATGCTCTTGTCCTTATAACCTTTGCATTTGTTAGAAAAAAAGAGTGCATGCATCTGGGTGTCCATGTGTGTGCACAGCTACCTTTCCGTGGCACTGTTTCATTTAATTTCTGGCATACATTTACTCTTCCATTTTAGGTACACAGTTCACAAAGACCTTAAATATTGTAGTACAGTATGGTAACTACCTTACAGTTTTGTCCTTCTCTTAAAATATATCTAAATAATATTTGTATCTAGAGAGAAAATGCTAAGAGTATCTTAAATGAGATGTATTTTGTTAACAAGGAATCATTTAGACACATAAGAACTTTCTGATCAAAATGATTTGAGGGAGAACCTTGGGGGTCTTATATTTTGAGAATGCAGAGTTAGCTGAGAGGAAATAAAATGCCTGAATTAATTGTCCAGAATAGCCACAAATGTTCATATTGGGCATAGGTTTGTTTTACATGTCTAACAATTCATGTTGCCTTTTTCTAAGATGGCCACTGAATTAATTTTCCATGCCCTCCAGATGAAGTACTCAACATTAGTGAAGAGCTCTGACAGAGAAAGTTGCCTGAGCATTTCCATGCCCAATGCAGCAGTTTTCAGAACTTGAGGTCCAAATCTTCAAGTACAGGATTTGTCTGGAATTCACTAACGTGCTGATTCCCGACCAGGCAGGATCATTGCTATAAGCCCGCCCCCTCCCTCTCTGAATAAGAAGTGGACATCTCAATAAAAAACGGAGCATGAAAACCTGGGGAGCTAGTAAGGGTTTCAGAATGTTTTTTTTTAGCTCACTATTAGCAATTTTTTCCTTGGATATGGACTAAATGTGCAAGTATAGGATTTTCCAGTAGAGGGAGTCCATGTTGTTACAAAGAGAGAATGTCCCACTGTAATAAATGTACATCAATAAAGGAGAATATTTTCTCTCATTTTTTTCCATTAGATATTAAATATTTTCAGTCCTCTGCTAAATATTGTTATTGTTATGTTTGATAGTTCTGAGATGCAAATGGTATCATACAAATTTGCTGCAGAACTAGCTTCTCAGGAAATGGTCTAATTGGGAAACAATGGACTGAACAAAATGTAATAGTCACAAAAGCTTAGACCCCCAAATGAAGAATTTTACAGTGAAACAGTATCTAATGAAAATTCTCCAAAAGAATGTATGTTTCCAGGAAGACAGCATACATTTTAACAACAAGAGTAGTAGTAGTAAGGATCAAAGCTATTGCAGACTATCAGGAGGACAGAACTCAACATAATCTCCAAGGCTAACTCTTGTAACACATCAGTCTGCAGGAACTATCAAGCACAAAGGAAGGATTTTAACCACTCGGAGGGAAAAATGTAACTAAATAAGAATAAAAAAGTGTGCTTAATTACACAGAAAACAATTTAGAAGTAGAGACTTGAATACAAGAAACAGCCCCTTTTAATCTGTTTCTTAATAGCATGGCAAGATGATGTTTGTCCCGTTGAGTTCCAATACCCTCAAGTGGGAGCTCCTTTGCTATTCCCATGGATCCTGAGAGATAGACTGCCTGCAAGTGACAGCCACTCTAGAAGTTCAAAGACTTTTTCATTTATTTCTTCCACCTGCGAGGCATCCTAAAGGAACAAAAAAGTGATAACAGCCACATTTTTTCCATTGGGCCAGATGGTGGCTGTGTACACCTCCTGGCCCCTGCTCATTCCGTCCACCCTCTTACCTCTTCCTTCAGACCAGCTTGAAGAGATACCTCAACAAGGCCCATGGGAACTGGAACAGACAATCCCATGGGGAAGGAAGAAAAGCCTATTTGGGAGGAAAGGGTAAAACCCAGCGGAGAGGTCCTCTTTGAATGCAAAGCTGTGAGATTAGCTTCCACTCTGAGGCTGAGTCTACAGCCAACTAGATGTCTCTGTCTACAAACATACATCGAATATGAGCATCCCTGTTTA
>VZTV01004733.1:0-11264 GCA_013400875.1 Anhinga rufa | reverse complement strand
TGGTTTTGGTTAGATCACTGGAGAAGATGGACCCTTTCCCTGATAGAAAGTGTGCCACTTCCTGCTTTGAAACACTACCCCTGTATAGCAACCACGCCTACCTTCCAATGTTTCCAAATAAAGCAGAAAGTGGTCATCTAGGTGCAGAAGGCATTAAAAGAACCTTATATGCTGTCTGGATGCAATAAAACTTCAGACAATGACAATAAGGACTCTCTAAGCTTGATTTAAACTCTGAAGAAACCTATAAGACAATGAACTTCTAGGGATACTCAGCCCTATCTGGCCACGTTTTAACTGCACCCTTAAAAAACATTGTGTTCTGAGTTGGAGCAATACAGTTTTATGGAATCTGAATTGACACGTTACTTAGAAAACTGATTTAGTGGTGGTCATAACTGCTCCAGGAAAGTAGTTTCTCTGCTGCAATAAACCAGGTTTATTGAGTAGTTGTCTAGTAATCAGTCTGCAGTATGATTATTATTATTTACTATCACCTGACTTCACTCTTCATTTAGTAATGGTTGACAGATGAACAAAATTGCCAAAAGAATTTGATCTTTCACAGTGAAAATATTTTCTAAAATATTTTGAGAAGCACTGCATTTTCATGCACACACACATTTATTTGTATGCATATGCACACACACAATTTTATATTTTATTTTAGAAGATATCACAGCAGAGTAAAGGCTTAGATGCTAAGTCTGCTTTGGTTAAACTGTTTCAGTCAGTTCTTCTCTGTTAATTCTGATGCCTACAGTTGTTTGTTTCATAATTCACCATGTGAATGCCTGCTGGAAGTGATTTTAATACCTGATTGCTCTTGGCTTCAAGTAAAGGAACGTCCTTCATCAGGGACAACAAGATGGTGTTGGTGAGAATTTATGAGCCAATGGCTAGATGTGACTACTGGGTAGAAATCACTTTTATTATGTGTATAAAATGGTGTTTGGATTAAAGGACAACTACATTTCTCAAGATGACAACCAATCCAACACCTTAGACAAGAGAATAATGTCTGCAGTTTGGTGCTTGATTTTAGTGACTTTTACGTAGGTTTTCACTTTGACTTACCTAAAAATGTAAGGAATAACTGATACACAATGGATATTTAGTTTTTATGTTTCATGAAAAGGCAAATTTGACAAAAATATTTTCTGTAAAATAAACACTGAAACATACTTAGATACTGAAGAGAAGACTTTAAAATAACTCTAGAGACATGAGTTGCAGAAGTTTTCTTTATGACTTTCCTTTAATCACATTTCTGAGAGTAATCAAGTTGGTCTCAAAGGTGTTATTATTACAGGTTTTAATAAAGATAGCTGATATTTTCTACCAAAATGTATACTGCTTGTAGCAATAAATACACCTTGCCGTTGCCTTAAAGGTATGGTTTGAGACATCATAACCCAACGGATCTATCCTAAAATAACTATTTTAACTATTATAATTGTACATGTTGTTATATGAACAACCTTAGTCACAGGGGGTTTCCTGTAATTATTTTATAATAATATTGTGAAGAACAGAGAGGAAAATAACAATGAAGACTCACCACAAAATAACTTCTGCAAAGAGAAGGAATTTGGGGAGATTTTAAGGCAAAACTTAAACTCACTCAGCAATAAGGGAGAAACAAGAGATGGATCTGGAAGCTCAAAATGTTGCTACCACCTCCCTCCCACACATATCAAATGCCTTTTCTACATTACAGCTCCTCTGCTGGTAAATCCAGTTTAGAAGATTCTCCCTATCAGAAGGTTTTATGCTCTCCCTGCCACATTCGTGATGGGTTCTACTATCACATCCCAAAAAAAACTAATACCTAAACAAATCTTTTTTATTATTGCTTAAAATTGAACATTTCATATTCAGAGTCTCATTATGCAAAGATGATCACACAAGAGAGCTGGCCATATCCTCCTGCAAAGTGAAAGGAGTGATCAGTTGAGAGAAGAATCCTAACCTGGAAGTACAGCTCTAGATATTTTAGCAAGTCATTTTACTATTCAGTTCTTAGCAATCACAGAAGACAAACTGTTAAAGTGGTGGGTAATCTCCTGTGGAGGAGCAAGGAACAAGTCACTTGAGGAGAGTGGGAAGAAGGTTGAATGGGAAACTCTTCTGGCCAGATCTGCTGTTGGAGGATTAGTAACCGGAAGGCAGGACCAGTTCCTGCCCCCGTGCCCAACTCTTGGACAGTTAATCCCACTTCAGGGTGGCTCCACTGTAGCCTGCTACAATGCACAGCCTCGTGTACTGAGCTAAACCAGCTGAGACAACCCTGAAGTGGGGCAGGAAACTCAGAGACCCAAGTAGACATCTAGAGCTAGAACTCCCTTGCTGGTCAACTAGAGCCTTCAACTGCACTGACCTGAGTGAGTGAGTGCAGTTGCACCGCAAGATGACACTCTAGTAACCAGCCGTGATTTGTTTAGCAGGCGTGATGGCAGGATTAGCATTTGATGAGCTATAGTCATCTGGATCTCCTCTGTTCTTGCTTTATTATGAGCTTTGGTTGAGCAGCCTTTCACCATGTAGCAAATAAGCTCCTCTTCCCAAAGTACCCAGCTATTCAAAAGAAATTTGTCAGGTGGAATGTGACTCAGGGCAAATTTGAAGTGGAGCTTGAACCTAAATATTTATTGAGGGCAAGAACAATAAAGTGGAGATGTATTCTGGGAAGATTTGCTGCAAAGATTGGCTGCAATTGTTTCATAGTCCTGCTAATGAGTGCTTTCCTCTCACATATAGCTCTGTTTTTCACCCTTCTCTGAACAGGTTAAGGACCATACCAAAGGAAATTTTTTGCAGAAAAAAACCCACTATTGTCTGCTGAAAGTGTCCACCTGCAAACTAACAGTCTGTGCTTAGGAAACAACTGGTAACAGAGGGAAGCAGAACAGTGTCATATTTGTAATGGTATTAAGAGATCAAAGATACAGTTAAGTAAGATAGAGGTAAGTATTTCTGAAAATACCACTATGCTCAAGGCATCTACACACCCACACAAATCTCTCCTAGAGTCTCAGCAGTGCTAAGATTTCACCTGAGAGCATTGTCTGTATCAGAGTTGCACAATCCTCTTGCCAAAAGGGTATTTAATATGTGTTTTAGGACAGGCAGAAAGGTCGTGAAATGACTAAGAGGTATCTGATGGTATTTTAAGTTTATGGACTTCCTTGTCTCCTCATTGTAGCTGTTTGCAAATACCTTCAAAGAAAGAAATAAAATGAGTCCAGTGTAAAAAGAAATGTTCCAGGGAGAACAAAATTATGCCAGCTGGTCTTTGCCTTATGTTCTTCTGCTATTAGACCTGAAATTTTTGAAACCAAAAATTCATATCATAATTATTCAGTTGTGGTCTTGGAACAGATTTTGTGCTGATTCTATTTAGACACAGTCAAGAAAACATTTCTTGACTGCTTTTTTTCAGCTCTCATAAAAAAGCTACCTCACAATTTATTTCCCTCAGATTTTTTGCAGCCAACACATTTTAGTACAGTAAGATTCCTCATCATAAGTAACTGAACACCTTCTGCTCCAATAGGAGGTACTATAATTTCTTCCCTTGTTATTGCTGTTCCCCTTCTAGACTTTATTTCCCAGGAATTTAGATATAATTTAACTGCTGGTCCCTTAACTCAGTATTGCTATTTCTGTCTAATTAAACAAGACTGTAGTTGAGCGTTAATATTATTATACATTTCCCTCTTTCCTCCAGTCAATAAGCCCTCACAAGTTAAGTACTTCAGACAGGAAGCTTGTTGTAAATTTCAAGGAAAATCTTCCTTGAAAATTCCAAAGATGTCATTTGATGCGATTTCTAGTTCTCCTATACAACTTATTTTTCTCCCTTCAGCAGATATTTTGCTTTGGAAACTCAAAGAAGAACATGGAGAGGTGGAATACAGTGAGAACATGTATAACATTAGATTTACATTCCTTGCTGATTCTTGACAAACACAAAGAAAACTGTTGAAATCTGACCAGGAAGCTGGCACTCATCAGAGGTGCAAAACTTCAGTTAAACCTCTAATGGATTTGCTATTCAAGATGGAAGATAATCCAGTCAGTAACTGTAAGGATCTATTGATTTAAAGTTATCATAAACTAGATTGCAGAGGACTTTTAAGTGCAAGCTTTCTTTTGGCCTCTGCTTAGTGGTAAATGTATAAAACTAAGTCAGAACAGAACTGTATGTTAAGGCTAGCAACATTACTTGAATCCAATCATTTGGTAGGAAAGCATGGTAAACTCTCTAATTACTGGAAAATTTGTTGTAACATACCTCAGTGTTTAAATTCATGCCATATCAATGACCTCTCAAAAAATTATGTTGTTTTATTTAATTAAGGTTGCACAATTTTCTTAAAACTGTTCAGTCACTAATTTTATAACTCCTCCCAAAATTTCTTACTTGTAGGAAATAGCATAATATATCTACATATTCCCTCTTCATTGTTCACATTACTCATACCTCATGCTAGGGCTCTGACTACCTGGAACACTTCTTTGAAAATTCATTAACAAAAATCCAACTTAGGTTTATACAGTATACTTTCCTCTGACACATACATAGGACCACAAGCCTTAACATGAATAATATCCTGCATTTATTCTTCAAAAATAGTAACCACATGCTAAAGTACCTGTCTGTTCACCAGCATTCAGTTAAACAAAGAAAAATTGCATGAGAGTGACTAGACTAATTTACTCATTCTTTTACCAACTTCGAATCATGCCGAACTGTTTCCCATCAGTATTTTTGAAAATGAATCATCATAAAAATTCCAAAGAAAACACACTATTTAAAAAGAAAGAAGGCTAGGGATGCATATGTACATTGCTCTTGTGAGAATATCAGCTGTTAAATTCTGATTTAAATCCCCTAAGATTAATTTGTTCAATAAGTGTATCAAAGGTATTAATAAAGCAGTTCTGTGAAGCAAACATCTTTCAATTCTGCTTTTACAGCTCTATTCACTGTTAAACAGCTTTCAGCATTTCTACCATTTTATAAGCTATGTCCAATCTACCTCTCCTCAATTTGATGAGTCTGCAATAACCCAGCATTTTTTTTGTCTAATTATGATGGTGAAACTTTATTGAGCATATAACACAAAGAAAAGCCAGATGTATCTTAAAGTTACAATGCACCTAGTAGTAATAGTGCAGCAAACATGAATCATTGCCCCTGCTTATTTGACTGGTGTGGCACAGTTTTCATTCTCTGGCTTTATAGTGTAGTAGTAACGCTGTAGATTTTGGCAAAGCAATGAGGAACTTGGGACTGTATTCCTACAAAGACATTGGGTTACCTAACGTTATCTAGCAAGTAAAGAATAGAATAGCAATGTGTCAATATCATGAAACAGAGACATTATCTTTTTTCAGTTTTGCATAACCTTAGACCAAAGCATTAGGTACACTTAATACATTCTTGTATGCATTCCATATTACTCCTTGTGAAGATACCTGAAGTGCTTAATTAGCTTCAACATCTAAAACCATCAGTATTTTACCCCTTTCATTTATTAATGAAGCTATTTTCAGTTTAGTCTTTATTTTTCCTCTGGCATGCTTGCACATATGATGTGATTGATTTTTATTCTGTGAGATATAGTTCTGTATTCATAGGTTTCCAGAATAT
Organism: Anhinga rufa; assembly: GCA_013400875.1. Classification (NCBI taxonomy): domain Eukaryota; kingdom Metazoa; phylum Chordata; class Aves; order Suliformes; family Anhingidae; genus Anhinga; species Anhinga rufa. Next base: position 5,605 of record VZTV01004733.1, on the reverse strand, counting down.
GGTGATTTTTCTTTGATTTTTTTTTCCCCCTTTTGATCTTTTTTCCTACCAGTAAAAGCTGTTGTTCTTTACTCCATTTTTCCTACATAACACTTTAAAACTATCCATTTCTGTTTTGTTTTCACCACATTTCTTCATTTCTTGCCTGCTTGATCCTTTGATTTCACAACAGCATTTCATGAAGTTACTTTGCTACTCACTGTTCTTTGAATTTTTCTTCTGTAGTAACACCAATGACTAAGCTGTAGAGTGCTCTAGGTTGCTGTAACATTTGCTTTCTTTCCACTACATCACACATGCTCCCTATACTCATTAATTTCTGCCTATTCAAATTCTTGAAAGATTATACTATGCTGCTTAACACACTGCATTTAATAAACTTAGGGCTACTATCATTAAATTTTACATTTCTAACCAGATTTTCTATTAAAAATTTGCAGGTCCAAGATGACTCTCACCTCTGCTTGAATTCTCTGTTGTTTGGGTCATGATATAACCCCTCTCTAAGCCTAAAAGAAGGTCTGATTTCCCACATTTAAGTCATCCAGCAAGTGGCAATAGATTGTAAATCTCATTTATAAGGTTCTCTATGATTCCCACCTAACTGTAGGTAATCTGAGCACTTGAAACTCTGAAACAGTATGTTTTTCCCCGCATTTTGACTTATACAACTTTTTTTTCTTCCATTGCTAGTTAGGCTCAAGGTGATTATTTTCAAAAGGTTATTATTTTTTAAAAGAAGAAGATTATAGAACAGGATACTTCAGGTAGGAAGGGACCTCAGGAATTCTCTAGTCCAACCTCATGCTCAAAGCAAGGTCAACTCTGAGACAGGTTGCTCCACCTGGGTCTTGACAATCTCCAAGGATGGAGGTGGCACAACCTCTCCAGACAACCTACTCCAGCATCCAGCTGTTCTTATGAGGAAAAAAATATTGCCTACAGCTAGGCTGAAGCTCCCATTTCTTGTTGTCTCCCATCCTCCTGCCATTCACCTAAGAGTGGCCTGCTGTACATCCCCCTGCAAACAAGACATGCTGTGGCCTTCTCTCCAGCTTGCTGCCCCAACTCCCAAGGCCTTTCCCGCAGAGCTGCTCCCTAGCCAGGCAGTCCCCAGCCTGTGCCGTGCCAGGGACTTGGTCCATCCCAGGGCCAGATTGAAGAAGGTGGGTTCATGAGGATGGAACTCAGGAAGCACAGTTCCTACTTGTCAGAGATAGCAGAACTGTACAGATGCTATGTGTACAGATGAGGCAGTGAATCTGAAGTTTTCCCCTTTCACACACACCCACTCATTTATTATAGCTTTCAATAAACATAAAAAAAAATATTAAAAAGAAAAAGCATCAGGGTTTTGATTTCTGAGTTTACAGCTTCCATTCTTAAAGAAAAAGACAGGGACAGAAGGGTTCCCTGAATGTGGCATCTTTAGGATTTGCCATTGAGATCCAGTCCCATGCTGAGGCAGACTGAAGCTCACTAATCATGGTGTTTTCCAGCCAAGAATAGCACTGTTATCAGCCACATGCAGGCTTTGACCCCTAAAGGCTGCCTATTGTGCGGCAGGCCAGCAGTATCTTGGGCCGCCAGCAAGGACAATAGATTGACCTGCTCAGCCTTTGCAAATTGAAGCTGCCTGAAAAAAAAACAAACAAACAAACAGGTTTAATACCACTAGCTAGCTGAGAAGAAAAAAAAAAACACACAAAACCATCAGGAATCTTCAACTGTCACTGGCAGAAGCAGATACCTGTGATTAATCTGATGTAGAGAGCAAAGAATAGTGTTTCAGGACAGAGCAGTTGAATGTATTTAGCCAATTAAGAATGCTGCAGGTTTAGATCACATATTTTATTTTCAAATAAATAGAAAGATGAGACAATAAACTGCAGAAACATTGGAAAGAAACAGAGGTACTGCAATGAATATGCAGCAAAATGCAAAAAATAAGAGAAAATCTAAATCACACTAGAAGAAATAAAGAAATAGAACTACTTTTACAAGGCTACCAGTAAAAAAAAAAAAGGTCAAAAAAGAATTAATCACAAGGAGATTCACTTTGTACAAGGACATTTTCCTTGCAGAGACAGTATGGCTTTCTTGAATGTTCTAACTACTAAACAGGCTAAAAATTAGCAACATTAGGAAAACAAATTTTCAACAGCACTGTGGCTAAATGTTTTCCACTGGGCTATGAACTCCATCCATGTTGGGTTTGCAATAAGGGGCCTGTTTATACTTTCCTAACACTTAAAAAAACCATTAAGGGCAATTATATGCATATGGAGAGCAGACTACACAAAAAGCATAAGGTAAGACCACTAATTTAATTTCTACCCAGAAAGAGTTTCAAAGGCACATATCCCTCCCATTTTTCATATTTAATGATACATTGCACTATGCTGACAAACTGGTATTTGAGCCTTATTAAATTAATTAGTAAATAAATAAATAAATAAAAATCATTCTTGCATAGAGGTGAATTTATCCCTGCACAAGGAAAACTACAGCCAACTTCAGTGCTCACTTGTCCAGTGCGTCCTGAATGCAAATTTCTGCACTTTCTAGGCCTTCAAGATTGAAGAACTCAACTGAAAACTCTCAGCAAAAAAAATGCATATTTAGAGGACTAGTCCATGAGATGCAAACATAGCCATATTAATTGTTAACAATGCTTAGTAAATTATAGCAAATACCATTTGGCTTTAAATTTTTCATCTCTATATGTATTTAAATAGCCTGATGCAGAACTGCAGTTGAAGAGGAACCTTTCTGGCCTGCAACATATACAGCATTTCTTTACCATCTTTTCTTACATTAACCACAGAAAAATACCTTGACAAATAAGGGCAAGATTCTCAGAACAAAGTAAATATTTCTTCTCTCAAATTAGAACAGCACAACCCACAGACCTCAAAGTAATAGAAAGAAATATGTCCAATACCACAGCCCAAACCACTTTTTCAGGTAAATTTAGTGCCAGTCAAAATTCACAATCATTTCCAGACTCCTTTGTATCATAGAGTTATTCAGTTTGGAAAAATGGTGAGTCATGTCATGCCTAAAATGCAGCCAAACCTGTGACTTTTCATTCAAGTCATCCTTTCTAAAACTCATGGAAGCTTTTGTAGTTAACAGAAAAAAAATCTCTATGTAATGATTATATTCCTGATATTGCAACATCAACTTTCAAAAGGCCTAATACTTTCATTTAAGCAACATTTGAAATCTGCAATGTATAAGTTATACAGCATGTTATTGCTCACTCAAAGAGAAAGATCTTTGCTGTAGAATTTAAAATCCAGTTCAGTATTCTATCATAAACATATGCAAAAAAAAAAGGTGCGGTTAAGGTTGTTATGCTTTGTACTAATAATTATCTGATTCTCTATGCTAGAATTTATTATCGTGCATTTATATTCCTTTCTGGGACTCATCTGGATAATTACATTAGTAAGTAGTCACCGTGGTTTCAGAATAAGATGAACATCAATTTTTGACAGGTCACCATTGGCGACAATTAAAAGCAGCTGCTTCTAGCAGTTGGGGTTATGCCAGTATGCTAGTTTAATGCAAACTATACAATCAATCCATAATGTAAATATCTTTTGAGGACTGCATTAATGTTTGTTTGAATTAACTCAGATATTTTACAAGTCAGAGCAAGCAAAGAACTTAGAGTTATCAGGCAAATGTAATTTAAATAATGGGAAGGATGTGAGTACAAAAGCTGAAAGAAGGTGGGTAGTTGGAAGTAATGGGTGGCATGATTAGCTTCAGCTCACATCAGATTTCCCTTTTTAAACAAAAAGCCACACACGGTAGGTGGTAGCAGAGAGAGGACATGGTACATCACAGCTCAGAGAACGGTCCCTGGCAGCTGCATGGCCCCGGCCTGACAGGGAGGCAAAGGCCAGGCATCTGCCAAGCCACTGCCCATGCTGGGCTGCCCACAGCCTTCTGCTCTGGGCTCCCAGGGACCTTGTGCTCCAGCTGCCAGACCTGAGACTGGCTCAAAGGCTAAAGCAAAGCTGGGTTCACAGGTCTACCTACCTGGCTGTTAGAAAAGGGCTTTCCTCCCCAGCTCCCAGTACTGTGCCCTGGCTTCCCTGTGCTCCCTTTTACATGAGCACCAACAGCAGGGAGCAAGAGGGAAAAGACAGTGTAGGGCACTGGTGGCACCACCTTCAGTGGGGTGCAGGGAACAGCCCACCTTCCCCATACACACCTGGGACTGCCTCCACCCATTTGTATGTGCATTCCAGTAAAACCACTGCAACACAATCCACAAAATGCCACAAAATAAACAAATACTGAGGGGCCTTTTTCTCCAGCTACTGATCTGTTTCATGTTTTTATGTTTACCATGCTACAAAATCCATGGAAGTGAAGAGAAAATCACATTCATGATATAGTAAAAAAAAGCAAACATGAAAACTAGTAACTGAACTGGCATGAAAACAGTTTATTCTACTTCACACAATGCAGTCAAAAAAGTAACATTTAATTCCCCAATCTGATCTGCCACCATACCAAACTCCTGGTACTGCTAATTAGCAAGATGTCTAGGTTATTTCTTGGCCCCGATTCTTAAGTTTAAACTAATGTGTGGCACAATCTGGGATATTGGTATAAAAGGTTTCGGCTTCTATTTCACAATTGTGATGTCTCTGGTGCAAAATCTGACAGGCTGACTACAGTTTTGAAAAGGGACCTCATACTAGGATTTGAATCATGGCACTGATGTGCCACCTATGAGAACTGAAAACTTTTAATTAAACACATAGAAAAGAAGACATTAAAAGATGAAACTTAAAAATAAGAGCTGACAATTTAGTTTCATGACTGAGGCAATAAAAAGCTTATGCTCCCCAAAGACAGGCTTGCAGAAGTAATTTTTGAACACACACACATCTGTAAGAGTTAAACATCACAAGCTTGTAGCTGTGATGGCAGAGGTCTACTTTGTATCAGTCTATCTCAAGAATTTAAACCCATTTTCCACAGAGATTTTTTGAGGGGCTAGTTAAAACAGCAAAAGAGATTTTTTTTCCTGGCTGGACCTGCATCTCTTTGATAGGAAGTATGTGATGAAGCCACTAGAAACACACATAGAGTTTACCTGGCCCCTGAAGGTCCATTGGCGCAAACTTTATCTTGACTTCAGTAAGGAGTTCAACACTGTCTCCCATAGCATCCTCATAGACAAGCTAAGGAAGTGTGGGTTAAATGACTGGACAGTGAGGTGGATTGAGAACTGGCTGAACAACAGGACCCAGAGAGTTGTGATCAATGGGGCAGAGTCTGGTTGGAGGCCCGTAATTAGCGGTGTCCCCCAAGGGTCTGTACTGGGTCCAGTCCTGTTCAATATACTCATCAATGACCTGGATGAAGGGATAGGGTGTAATGTCAGCAAGTTTCCTGACGATACCAAGCTGGGAGGAGTGGCCAATACACCAGAAGGCTGTGCCCCCATCCAATGAGACCTGGACAGGCTGGAGAGCTGGGCTGAGGGGAACCTCACAAAATTCAACAAAAGCAAGTGCTGCAAGTCCTGCACCTAGTGAGGAACTACCCCAGGCACATGTTGGGGGCTGACCTACTG
>VZTV01004732.1:8138-55271 GCA_013400875.1 Anhinga rufa | reverse complement strand
TGCGCCGGACCCTGCCCGGGCTCGCCGGAGCAGCATCTCCCCAAACCCCCTTCAACGAAATCCGCCCGCGGGAGCGCCCCTTCCTCCCCCCCGCGCCGCCCCTCGCCGGGCAGCCCCCCCGCTTCACGCCGGGGCACGGACACGCGTGGGCCTCCCCCGCGCGGTTTTTTTTGTTGGTTTTTTTTTGTTTGTTTGTTTGTTTGTTGTTTTTCTTTTTTTTTTTTTTTTTGAGACCGGCAAAAAGGGGGGGGAANGGAAAAGGCGTCTCCCGGCCCTGGGCGGCGGGCTCGGAGCGAAGCCGGGACCCCCGGCCGGCCTCGGCCTCCCGGGCCGTCGTGGCTCCGGCCGGCCGGGGTGGGCTCGTCCCACGGGTGTCGCCCCCAAACCGCGGCCAGCCCGGCTCCCCCAGCTGCCGCCACGTCCCCGCTCCAGCTCGCAGCCTGGTTGTTTTGTTTAATTAAACTCAATGTCAGTGTTAATTTTCCGCCTGGCCGGGCAGCCCTGCCTTTGCCGGAGCCGCCGTGTTGGTTACAGATGTCAGCGCGCCCCGTCGGGGCTGCGCCGAGCCCGTGGGGACGCGTCGCGCCGGCCACGCGTGGCCGTGGGCCGCTAGCTGGGGCCGTGGGCTGCGGGGCCGGGCTTCCCCGGGAAAGCCCCCGCCCTGCCACCCGCTGCTCGGTCCTGCGTGGGCCAGCAAGGTGGGCAAGCACGGTTGTGATGCGTGTCGTGTAAAGAGCTGTCCCTGCGCGTCTGGCGTGGATTTCCCCGGAGATGCGGGGTAATTGGTGAGACCCCGCTGCCGGCGGGGTGGGGGCGAGCCCCCGGGAAACCTGGAGGTGCATTTTGGGAGGGAGGAGTGGGTCCTGCCCAGTGCTTTAGGAAAGAGGTCTCCTCCTGAGGAGCATCCCTGGCTCTGGGGGTCAGAGGTGCTCCGGGGACGAGCAGAGGACCCCGGGCCACCCGCAAGCTCAGGGCAGCTCTGGGGAAGAGCCGCCCCCTCCCCAGAGTGTCCCAGCCCAGCTGGCAGGGCACAGGACGGTGGCAGGGAGGGGTGCGCTCTCCTGCCTGCTCTTGCCCAGCCTCCTGCAGAGCCCCCAGCCCCAGCTGGCTCCCAGCCCTTCCAGCAGCCAGGCGCTTCTCTGCTCTTGATTTCCCAATTTTACAACCCCTCCAAACTTTTGGTCCCTGCAGCCCCCCAGGTGACTGCCAAAGCAGCTCCCTGTGCCGGGCATTCAGCTGGTGCATCCGATGCCCTCTGCCTCTTCTGCTAAGGCAGGCAGCGAGTAGTAGTAAGTGCCCATTCACCTTCTCCCTGCCGTTCATGCTTTCACAGTCCTCTTCTCCTCCTTAGTCCCCTCTTTCTGCAGGCTGGAGTCCTACTCTATTTAATCCCTCCTCAGATGGCAGCTATCGCATGTCTCCAGCCTGCCTCCTCGTCCTTCCCCACTGCCTTCCTGGCCCCTTGAGATCCCCCTGGTGAGGCAGGTACCTGCAAGGCACCGAGTGAGCCCATCCCTGCCCTCTCCTCACCCACCCTTGCCCTCTCCTCTGGTCTATCCCGAGTCATTCCTGACTTGCTGTGCACCTCTTGCCCCCTGCCAGTGACCGAGATGATCTTTCCAGAGTCATCTCCACGGCTGGGAGCACTCTGCCTTGCTGGATGTAGCTGTTTCATGGCCGTGTATGCAATGGATTTGGTTTCTCTGTGCTCAACACTGAATTCCTCCCTCATTTTAAGGCCAAGTTCATCAGCACAGTGAGACCCTTCCATACCCCTCTATATGGAGCCAGGTTTTATCATGTTGGAGCAGCAGTGGATACAGTCCTGTCGCTGTTTCCTCCCTCCTCCCCGGCACTTCTGAAGGCCCAAGCTCCCGTCCGCCGCGGGGGCTCCGGCACTGACCCCTCCGCGCTGGGAACCCCCTGGGTTTGTTATGCCACTTTGTCTCCTAACTTTTCACCAGTTATTCATTCCCCAGCTGCTTTTCAAACCTCACTTCTCAGCAACAGGCTTGGCCTTATTTACCAAACAATCAGGTTTATTGCTGTTTCTCCCCATTCTTTGTTACCATTTCTATCTGTTTTCCCCATTAAACTCAGGACGTTGTGATTTTCCGGACCCCCTGTAGAGCCCTTTTGGGGAAGTTGGCTATCCTCCATTCCTATTTACAAAGACCGATTCACACAGGAGGCTAAACTCCAGCTACTGAAATAGCCATTTCATATTTAAGGTCTTCTAAAAGCCTTGCCTAAATCCCGTCTTTTCTCTCTATTTGTTTCTGCACACTCGACCGAGCTGTTTTGCAACCTTTCCTACCTCTACCTGGGCCGTCAGCGCATCCAGCTCCCCGGAAAGAAAGCTGCTTTTGGGGGAATATCTTTAAGATCATGTTAGCAGTCTCCAATGCAGGGGTTTCATCCCATTTTCTTGTTCCTCCATTTTCTTCTCCTGTGGATGCTGAGCCCCCAGACATCCACCTCCGGGGCTTTTTATTTGTTTGCCATCAGCAAATCATTCCTGAAAAACCTTTGTGCTGCTTTGTTGTTTTATATCGATGTTGGGGAGTTCACCTTGGAGAGGAACTGAGGATGGGACTTGGGGACTATAGGGAGGTCACAGCTCTGACGCAGGGTGACCAGTATAAACCAGCCACCATATGTCTACCCCATCCTGATGCGGGGGATTTACTCCTACCACCTTTCCCTGAACAGATCCCTGCTCTTTGGGTGCTGCCAGGGTCCGAGCACCACATCCCAGCCCCTTTCCTAACACAGGCAATCACATCCCAGGAGGCAGAGGATGGGCGATGGTGGGCCAAGGGCAGGAGAGCCCGGCAGACCGCAGAGCCGGCCAGCGCCGGTCCCTGAGGAGCGCCATCCCCTTGGCACGCGTCCACCCCCCTGCCTTGATGGAAGTGCAGGTGTGAAGGCGATAAAAGAGGAAAACGGGCCCTGCCTAACTGAAGCCGCTCATAAACAAAGCCACTTGAGTGGAGAGGATTCAGAGAGCCCAACAGCCGCAGGAAACTATAATTACGTTTAAATATTGTTAGCATCATTATCTTTTATCCGCCATCAGATTAAAACAATTATGGCATTTTCAGGAATCGTCCTGGCATTCTCTTGACCGGCGTTATCTGTCAGGCAGGAAATGTGATTTTCGCTTGGAGAGGCGCCAGCCGCCGCGCGGCCAGCCCACGGCCCCCGTGATGCTCCGGTCCCGGGAGAAGCCAGCAGCCAGGGTGAACTCCCGTTTTACGGAGAAATTCACATTCATCCCATTCCCTGTGGTCAGACACCGGTCGCTCCTTCATGCCCACCCCTGTATTGCTCTGAGTTTCTACCTGTTGGCTTCGGGGTTACCTGGCCTGGCAGTGGCAGGGGGAGGCGGAGGGGGGAACGCCAGCCTGTGCCATCACCTCTGCCGGTGGCTGTGGTGGCACGCCGGAGCGGGTGGGCTTGGCAAACACGGCTCCGTGCCTGAAAGCTGTGGTGAGCAATTTACCCGAGGAACTCATTTCAGGAGATCTAGTCTAAGTTAATTAAAGATGGCTGGCTGGGGTCATCGCCTTGGCAACAATTAAGGGCAGGAAAGACGCCTCATTAGTAATAGTTTTTAACAAAACCCATAATTTTTCATATCAAGACAATCCCTGGCACATGAGGTGTGGGGGAGAAGGATGCTTTCTTTCTGGCTTTCTCTCTTTCCCCACCCCGGCTGCGGGTTAGCCCGCAGGGCAGGACTGGGAGATGGGAAAACGGGGTTGAAGGGAAAAGCCCCTCTGCGGATCTGGAGGCTGGCGAGGGTGCCGTGGCTGGCGGGGAAGGGGCCACACGGATAACGGGGGATATTCCTGGAGGGCAGCGGGTGGGATCTGGCTTCTCAGGAAGGGGAGAAGAAGCCAAGAACTGGCCATCGCCGCCGTGCAGGGGCCGCCTGCGCATCCCGGCCTGGGGACCATGCTGCCACCCCCAGCCACCGGTGACCGGGTTATTTCTCCAGCTGTGCCTTTGTTTTTTAATCCCCCCCCTTGTACTCCAGAAATCTTAATGCCGCTGCCTACTAATGCCAGGCTGGGCAGAGTAGCTTTATTTTCTACTTAATTAACTGTCATCCTGTGATTGATCAATTAATGATGGAGCCATCACGGTAATGCTTCGGGAGCCGGTGCGCCGGGGCCAGGCCGAGTCACGCGCTCGCCTTCCCACTCCTACCTGCTCCGGCGCCCCAGCACGCTCCCCCCGGCACTGGGGCTGCTCCGACTCCTCTCCTGACAGCAAAGGACAATATGACGGATGGAAAATCCTTTGCTCCCAGGAAATTTGGCCGTTTACAGGGAAGCTTCAGGAGGGACTGCAGACCAAGGACCAGGAGTGATGCTCCTACCCTGACATCTCTGGACAGCAGCTGGGGGTCACAGAGAGGACCACTTCCCTGCCGAACACGGCACTTAACTGCTGTGTAAAGCTCTAGCCCAAATATTTCTGCTGTTTTCCCCCCTTGCAGTGACATTTTGGCTTGGGAGAAAGGATGAGGCTGATGTTGCCGGTCAGGGTGATGCTCTCACTGCTGACCCAAAGGGGTCAGGGCTCAGCAGAGCCAGCAGCTCTGACGGAGCAGCTCTGCTCGTGGCCTCCTCCTCCTCCTCCAAAGTTGCACACATGGCTCAAACAAGAGGGATAAATATAAACTCCATTCAGATATCCATAGAAACAGAGCTGGAGATGGAAGACCCCATGCAGTTAAAACCTTCCTCCTCCTTCCCACACGCTGCTATTCCCAGTATTATTCTGGTTTATTCTATAAAACCAGTAGAGCTGGGCAGAGACCAACAGAAATGACCAGTGAGACGTTACTGGGAAAATCCCAGAATGGAGAAAACACTCTTTCTGCTGAATAATTTATCCATTTTAGCATTAAAAAAAATAATCAGGATTCTGTTTAAAAAGGGGTGAGGCTCCCCTTGGCGTGGCGGGGCGTGCCGGCACACACGTGCGCGGGCTGAAAGGGATGCAGCCTGACTCCGGCGCGGAAGCGGTGTAAGTCCTGTTGCTTAATTACTGTTTCCTTTCCATGCCGTGAAAAGTGCTGAGATACAGATTTGATGTGCTGAAAAGCGTCTGGCATCTTGTCACGCACCAGCCCATCTCCAGCATTCAACAGCTGGTGAATACACCCCTCTACGCACCCCCAGACATACCTGCACCTACAACATCACCGCCTGTTTATCTATAGATCGGTCCAAACTATAACATGTTTATTCAGACAACTCCACTGGCTGGTAAAAAAGAAACCGAATAGGTACCAAAGGGAACCAGCCGCTTCTCAGGGCTGTGTGTGCGGCTCTTCCTCCCCACCAGCTCCAGATTGAGTTGTTTGTCTCATTGCATCCCTGCACACACACCCACACCCACACAGAGATACATATATAATCCCGTGAGTACAGCCAGAAGAAAACCTTATATAGTATTCTAAGCATAATGCTATTTTTTGAATTAAAGCTTAAAACCGTTCATTGGAGATGACACATGCAACACGTTCAAGCCCAAGAATAGGTTTGGAAGAAACTCTGGAAAATATCAATAATCACCAGCGTTTCCTTACATCCCAAACCCAATTCGACATAATTTTTGCTGTCAATAATGCACATTTATGGGGAGAAGATATCTGAGGAGGCCTGTGCCTCAAGCCCTGCCTCCCCGTAGGGGTGAGGTTTCTGCGCCGCCTTGGGCTGGGAGAAAGATTTATTTCCCCTCACCCTCATGGCAAGGAAACTGTTTGCTGAATTAATCCCCCTGGGTGTTTTTGGGGCGAGGAACGGAGTCTTTTCTCTGCCTGCTCAGTGCCTGGAGGTGCGGGGTGGTGTTAGGTGTGATGTGCCCAGTGATGCTCGGGCTGGTGCTGGCTGCCGAGCTCCTGTGTGTCGTGACCATGTGGAGCCTAAAAATAAGCCAGGGTTTGGGTGATGAGGTTTTTGCAGTGTGCCAAGGTGGGGAGCAAAGTGGGGAGTGGGTGGCAAAGCAAATCTCTCCTATAGTCATACAGAAGGGAGCAGGAAGCTGAAGAAATTGTGAATATATTTGGAAAAGTAATGGCTGAGCATCCTCAGCATCTCCCCGGCTCTTCTCCCCGCCGGCTGCATCCATACCCCGGCCGAGGTGGTGGGAGCTCGGCGGGTCCCAGGGGCTTTTGTTGGGCTGATCATGGGGTGGAGGAGGAGGAGAGGCCACGGGGAAGGCGGGCTGGCCACTCGCCTGCACAAAGGGGCCCGGGTCGGCAGTGCCCGGCGTGCCCTGACCCTGCGTGGGGCAGCCAGGAGGGCACAGCCACATTGTGGCCAGCTCATAAAGATGCTCTGAGACAGAGCTGGAGCCATTTAAAACCAATTAATAAGCTGTAAACTGCCCCAGCCCTCCCTGTTCATTAGGCAACCACAAAGAAACTTTATTTTAGAGTTGCAAGTCCTTTTTTTTTTTTAGAGAGAAACTTTTTAAATATGTAATTGGCTCTGGGAACCAGGACCCAAAGGGGTTGCAAAAGCAAGGGAAGCAATTGCCTTAATCAGTCCAAGATCTCTGATTTATTTATGTATTTATTTCGATTTCAAAGCAGTGCTGCTCATCATATCAGGGCCTTTAGAAGCACAATTATTCTCTCGACAGAAAAGCTAACCTAGGCTGCGATTATTTGCCTTTCTGAAAGGCGGCGGTTCCCCGTCAGCCGTCCTCCCCACAAACGCGCTCCTGCTCCTGCATCTCTCTGAGCGATTTTAGCATCCGAGAAACATCCCCCCCAGCCTTCCCGTAGCCACAGCCTGCCTGAACACCCAGCCTTTCTGCCGAGCTTCCCAGCTTCAAAGAGCGGGGCGAGCGTTCGTTAAATAATGTTTCTTTATTCCTGTCTTTTGGCTGCTTTTCAAGTGGTGGTCGAGAAACGTGCTCGCGTCCTTACAGCTTGCAAGAGGCACTCGAGGTCACAGGTGGAAGGAGCTGGGCAGCCTCAGCCCTGGCTGGGTTTTGGACCATGGAGGTGTGCTTGCTTTTCGGCCCTGAGAAATGTATTATTCCCAGGTTGTGCCTGGGTTGGATGGGGATCAGAGTGGGATTCGGAGGTGATGCTCTGATGGCCTGTGGAGGCAGAGGGTGTTTCAGAGGCGGAAGGGAATGAGTGGAAAGGCAGGAAAAGAGGGCTGTGCTTTGAAAAGAAACCTCGCAGCTGCGGTGGGGTGCCCGGGGTCAGGGCGATGCCCCGGCTGAGCCCACACCCTGCCTGTCCGCCCTGTGGACATCCATCCTCAGACGAGCAGGCAGGTCGGGGCTTGGGGTGGGCAGCGCTGGAACCCGCAAGGTCAAGGGGGCAGCGAATCCACAGGGCTGGGATGGATCCTGCTGATGTTTCACCCACCAGCTTCAAATTTTTCCCCTGTAAAGGGACAAAACCCCTTTGTGGTGACAGCCCCGCAAGCGTCCTCATCCCAGGGGGCTCAGCCGCCCCGTCCCCGCGAGGTCCCCGTGGCTGGCAGCGATGCCACGCCGCGTCCCCAAGCCCACCGTGGGGCTCCTCCACGGCGGCACGAGCCACCCGTGGGCTTGTGAGAAATCCTCGTGTATTGCGTTCCCCGCACCCCGTCCCCGCAATGCATATTTTGTGAAGGTTTAATTGGCTGCAATTATTAACTAGCACGGACACTGGAAACCTGCCAGTCAGGAAAATAATGAACCGTTTTAATACAAATTCAGCCCGTAAATAAACGTGGCTGCCAGAGCCGTTGCGGCTGCCCAGTGCTGGGAGAGGCAGCACAGGAGATTAACAGGGAGACCCGGGGCAGCCCCATTGTCCCCGCTGGCACTGGGCGAGGGTCTGTGTCCCCACAGCCACCCCATGTCCCTGCGGGAGAGGCCTTGCCCCAAATACCTGGGGGCTCTCCCATAGGACCATAACGCCACCCCCTGAAGAGTGGCTCCAAAAATGGAGCAGGGGCCAAACCTGCATAGATGTAAGATGCAGATTTGGGTTTTGGGGTAGTTTTGGAGGGCATGCGCGGCGGGGGAGAGGTGGCAGCGGGGCTGTGCATGGGGGAGCCGGTGCAGGGGGTGCCCGGGGTTGAGCCCCACCAGAGCATCCTTGCTCGCCGCCTTGCCCTGCATCCCTCCCCGAGCCCACCTGGGGCCCCAGCACCTCCGCCCTGGCTTGTGCGACTGCGGGCGCAGGGATCAAACCTGCTCTTCCCCAGCAGAGATCTCCTTTGTCTGCCAACGGGGAAAGTATCTCTCACCCCAGGCTCCCCCAAAAAAGAATTTTAAGGGCATCCTGCAAACACTCTCCCCTGCCTGCTGCAGGCAGGAGGGTGAGATGCTGCAGCCTCAGAGCATCCCTGGAGCACTGGCATCCCCCGGCACCCCCAGGCACCCCCTCACTACCCAGGGTGAAAGGGCAGGGCCCCCCCGGCAAAAGGCATCTGTGGGACCCAGACTTGAAATCTTCCACCCAGGGAAATATTTCTGCCGAGGCGTGGAAGGACTGCTTTTGGTTTATTCTAAAAAGGGCTACATTTTTCTATGTTATTTTTAAATTTTCTCTTTTTTTTTTTTAATAGTAAAATGGGCTGATGGGTCTTTTAACTTCCAGTAATTTGTGGAAATTAAAAAAAAAAAAAAAGAAAATAATTTACAACGCGACCCAGATTTTAATGGCACTCTGAAATGGATGTCTGCGGGCTTTGATTTTTTTAATTATTTTTTTATTATTATTTTGGATGAACTCACTCCCCAAATTGTGAAAAATCTCTCAAATCTGGATCATGAAAGTGTCCTGAATTGTTTTCCTGATTTTTTAAATACTCCTGACAAATTGGTTGTTCTGTGTCTGGATGGAGATTAAAATCTTCTTCGTCTTATGTGTAGCTTGCAGGAGCATATTTTGCTATTTGAAAATAAAGCAAAATTTTATAAAACAGAGTAATTTAAAATATAAAAATTATTAAAGGGTGGAACCGGCTCTTTCCTCAGGGTCATATGTGTAAAAAGGCATTTTTACATCTTGTCTGGGCTAAGATTATTGCTGCCTGCCTTCAGAAGTGGCTCCTTCCCTTGAATTAAGCACCAAGGTAGTAAAGATACAGTATTTATAAGCCAAAAAATAAAGCAGGCACAATTTATTAAACAGCTACAATGTGACAATAAATAATTTTAATGTCAATCAAAATCGGATTATTGTCACTGAAATTTGGATTGAAAAGATAAAAGCCTGAAAGGGAGAATTGAAATCCAACCCCGGAGACGATTCCAATATCTTTGTTCCTCGTGATAAATATTTTGGGTGAGAGTTTAAACCAGCTAATTCTTAATTTGGGGGGAAAAAGGCTGAGTGGGGGAGGCTTTTAAGATATATGGTAGGAAAATATAGTCATGCTTGGGATTGGTGAGAAGAGCTTTTTCGTGTGAAAGCGAGAGAGAAAACTATTTTATTTTATTTTATTTTTGAAAAGCTGCTTGGTTTTAAATTTTCTCTTCAGTGTCAGGCAGCAGTGGGAGAAGGATGCTTCTCCCCACCCGGCCAATATTCACTGTCCTTCCTCCCGCCTTAGGAAAACCCAAACTCACCTCACTGGGACGCATTGGCCGAAGCCGCCCGTGCTTCGGGACAGGCATTTATCAGCGCGGCCAAACTTCAAACGCCCGGGGAGCCCCGACTGCTGCAGGGCTGCTCCGCTCCCGGCACCGGCCACGGCCCCGGCTCCCCCGCCTGCCGCGCCGGGGCCTCGGGGCGAGGGGCCCCTCCAAAATCCCTCACTGAAATGTTCCCCTTTGGTCCCTAAGATACTCAGAGGGGTGGCGTGTGCAGCCAGGGAGAAAACATCCTTTTTGGGGTGTGGGGATGGTAAAAAAAAAAATTCCCCTGGTGGGGAGCTGGGCATGTCAGAGAGCGGAGGCCAAGGACACGGCTCTGGGAGAAGCATGCTCATCACCTCTTTTTTAACCCCAAAATAAGGATGGTGAGGATGCTGAGGTGTAAT
Organism: Anhinga rufa; assembly: GCA_013400875.1. Taxonomy (NCBI): domain Eukaryota; kingdom Metazoa; phylum Chordata; class Aves; order Suliformes; family Anhingidae; genus Anhinga; species Anhinga rufa. The sequence continues at coordinate 45,255 of VZTV01004732.1, read as the reverse complement.
GGGGTGCTGGCAGGGCTGGCAGGTGCTTGATTCCCTGAGGGGCTGAGACCCTCCAGGCAGGAGAAGGGTGCCCTTCTCAAGAGCATCGCCCTGCTTCCCCTGCTACGCCTGCCCGCCGGCCACGGGCAGAGGCTCTGCCTTGGCACCGAGTTCAAACAGTGCCTGATTTGGGACCATAACCGGCAAACATTCAACCAGAGTGGCCGAGGTGGAAACCCTCTGTGTGTCTCTAGGGCAACCTTTTTATTCTGCATCCCAATAATGGCCGATTCCTCCTTGAGACAGAGCTCCCAATTATTTTTACAAGGATTTAGGGGCATGACATAAACAAATATACATATATATATTTATATTTATTGTGTGTATTTGCATATCAAATTAACACCCAATATTGGCTTAAAACCCCCAGCACCAGAACCCGCACGTACGGGCTGGTGTGGGCTGGAAGCGGGATGTCTAAGTTTGTCCCTGGAGCAGCTGATGGATGGACGAGGAGGAACCGGCGGGGGCCGGGTGGTTTTAATCAGCGTGTGTGTGTGTTTGTGTGTGTGTGACAATAGTTGGGTGAGGAAGGGGACCTGACATCGGCATCCTTGATTTGTTATAAATCACACCCATAAAAACAGGGGGGGGAAAAATTAAATCCAGGGGATCGCAGTGCTTTTAGTGCCAACTCAATCCCCAAGCTGGAACAAAGCTTTGCCAGCCCTGAAATAAACGATGCTGCACCGAATGGCTCTTATCCCTTCCCCGCTGCCTCCGACCAGGCAGCTTTAGGGTTTTAACGATGCCGACGCAATGGGAAGCAGCGTCTGGGCCTGATGCTGATTTTTACCAGCAAAGGTAGCCCCTCCGGGTGGGGTGGAGGTCCCAGGGGACTCGTGGCGGGAAGGGGAGGCTCGTCCCTGTGTCCCCAGGTCCCCACTGGCCGTGGCTTTGCTGATGCCCCGCAGCCGCCGGGCTCCTCTCTCTGCTCAATTGCACAGTGCACAAATGGAATCACTCTCCTCGCTGTGTTTGTGGCCACGGGAGTGGAAGAATTACATTGGGCTGAAAATAGTATTTACTTTTACTGATTGAAAAATAGATGTTGGGAAAAAAAATAAAAAAAAAATGCAAAAGCAGGAATTGAAACTATAATTACAACAAACCGTATGTAAACTCCCAGGTAAACACTGATTATACTGTGTCATTTCAGCCAGACTTTATTAGCGAGGGAAGAAGCGAATCTTCTTTCTCTCTCCGCCTGCGGCGGATGCAGCACGCAGGATCCCACCGCCTGCCATTTGCAGAGCACTTTTCACCCTAAAAATTCTCATGTTTATGAGGCCTGATCCTGCATAGCTCTTGTTGGCTTGGCTTCCTAGGCTGAGCCGTGCTGTCACCCTTACATGGGTGCTGCTGCGGGCACAGGGCTGAGCTGCCCCAGGGCACCTCCTCCCCTTTGGGGAGAGGCTGGGAAGGGGCTGGAGGGTATAGGGGGATGAGAAACTTGGGATGCAGGACCCAGCCTGCTTGCTCCAACAGTGCCGTCTCCCTGGGATGGGATGGAATGGGATGGGATGGGATGTAGTGCCCTGGCTGCAGCATCCCCTTTCCTGCAGGCAGCTCATGGGCCCAGCTGCGGGAGGACGGGGCTGGCCGGATCCACCTTTGGGGAAAGGCTGGATCGAGCAAACAGCTATGGGTGCCACCTGCAAGGCCCCGACCACAGCATCGCCGGGCCCCTTGCTTGCCCCCCAGCAATGGAGACAGACCCCCTTTATCGGGGAGCTGTGTGCCCAAAGCCCGGCACCTCAAATGCAGGAGAGGAGCGGGGTTGGCACGTTGTTCGTGGATGCGTGGGATATGCAGCATCCCCCTCGCTCGCTGCGGTCCCGCAGAGCCTCCCGGACCTCTCCTCCCTGCCGGGTCTGGCATAGACAGAGCGATGCCATCCTATGGGTGACATGTCGGTCCCCACCATCCCTTGTGCCGCTCTCAGGACACCCCGCAGGGGACCGCAGCATCCCCTCCTCTGCCACGCAGTGCAGGAGTCACCTGGCCGTCCCCTTTCGGTGAATATTTGGGGTGCTCTTGCTGCAGTTTCCTTGTGGGGGGCGTGGGGGGGAGATGAGAGCGGAGGGGAAGAAGGAAACCACGACTAACGGTAACACCAGGTATCCTTATACAACAGGGCTGCAGGGCCCGGCCGGCCTTACAGCTTTGCCATAGTGGCACCCTGTGGCAAAATGCATTACTACAGCTGGCAGGGGCTTTGGAGGGGGACACAAGGCCTGGGGGGACCCTCGTCCTGGGGGCTCGCAGCCCCAGGGGGACACGCACCCCCCGCGCAGGCAGGGATGGGGTGCCGAGGGCTGGGCAGCGGGTGGTCCCCATCACTGTAACATCCCGGCCCCCCGTGGAGGGTACCACCCATTCCCGTGGTTGCCCGTGGGGTCAGCCAGGATGCCCAACCAGCCTAGACATCCCCCTGGGGCCGGTGCTGGGATGCTGGCAATCTCACTGGCCTCCGCAAGCTTGCTCGCTTAGGGCTCGCTGGTGGCATCCGCACGGCCGGGTGGCGTGGGGCTGCGCGGCAGCGTGGAGGGGGGTGTGCGTGTGTTGGTTTTCTCCTCCCGGAGCAGACCCGGAGTGACGGAGCGAGCTCTTTGTCTGCCTGCGCGCCTGCCTGTCACGGCTCCCGGCGTTTCCCAGCCACCTTGCACGGCGCGCAGCCACTTTGGCAGGAGCTGTCTTGGAATTTTAATGCAGCTGATTAACGCGCTGCGATGCAATCGCTGAGCCAGCCATACCCCTTCCCCAGCCTTGCCTTTTGGGGGAATAAATAACCAAACCCAACCAGGCACCCCCACCCACGGCACATTGCCCCGTCCCAAATTGAGCTGGGGAATGGGACCAAGCTGGAGGCACGAGGTGATCCCGGAGGGAGAGGTGCCGATTCTGGTCCTGTCTCAGCCCAGCGAGCCAAGGGGTGTAATGCAGACGCCTCTGCCATCCCAGCCCAGGCGTGGCAGAGCTGGTTTTGGGGCTGGCATGGGGATGTGCCGAGGGATGTGGCACTGGGTGACACAGCAAGGAGTTGCGGGAAGGGTCACCCCTCCCTATGGGAACAAGAGCGAGCGATGGTAAACTCCAGGCAGAAGGGAAAACGGTGAAGGAGAGAGAGTGGAGAGGCAGGGGGAAGCTGCCTGCCGAGCAGGGAGGAGGAGATGGGTGAGCAGATAGCCTTGCCGCCCAGGAGAGGACGAGGGGGAGTTATTGACACAGAGGACATGTTGCTAAAAATTAAATCTGTCCCTTCCTCAGGCGGTGTTGACAGAAGAGGATGGGTAGGAGATATCAACAGCAGGCACACGTGTCCCAGGAGAGGGTGAGACACCGGCAGAGATGGAGCAAGAAATGAGCCTGGGACAGCTGCAGAAAAGAAACTCAAAACACTCTTTGGGAAGTGGGGGGCTCCTGCAGGCTGGGGGCACCCCGAGGAACACCCACCCCTCCGGGCACTGGGGAGGATCCAGCGGCCGTCAGGGCCTGGTGTGGGCCCCATCGGTGTTGGGGAAGGTGCAGGGCTGTGTGAGGGACTGGGAGATACCCGGCACCCGCTGTGCATGGAGCTCTCACAGCAGAGAGGGGTGCAAGACACGTCCCCTGAATGTCAGCTGCTCTGGTGGGGCTGCGCCAGACCTTCACTGCAGCCAAAAATGAGATGGGGAAGAAGAGATACTGAACTCCTCCACAGCAGAGTGGGGACTCGTGCCTGCCGGCCTTGGTGTGGGGATGCTTCCACCTCCGATGGCCCTCCCTGTGCTACCAACAACTCCCTAGCAGGCAGCTGAGCAGAGTGAAGCTGGCAGCAGCCATGGAGGGAGGGAGGGAGGCAGTGTCCGCGGCAGCACGGACCTCAGCCTGGGCATCCCCGTGCCATTCATGTGCTGGCGACTGGGAGCATGGTGGCATGATGCATCTTATGACACGGACAGGCAAGGGAGGATGCCCACAGGGGCAGAGCAAAGGGGGAGAGGTTGGGAGATGCTGCTCAGGACCCATCACACTGCTGGGATATGCCCATGGGTAGAGGAGGACATGCAAAGCCGAGCACCCAGGGAACACAATTGCTCCAGTACCTAGAGTAAAGGCCTGATGGCTGAACACATGAAGCAAAGGTGGTTTGGGCTAAGACAGGAGAGAAAACCCATTTCTGGAGCACCTCCTCCAGTGGGAGATGACTTCAGAGGGACCATGGAGGTTTGAGCTAGCTGAGGGTTTGGCTGGGAGAGGTTAGGCTGATGTTGCAACTAGATTGCAACCAAGCCAGCTCTGCTGGGGACGGTTGCGATGTTTATTAATGGTGGTGAAGGAAGGGACCAGCAGATTTCTAGATCTCTGCAAGTGTAAGGAGGAGGAACGGGCCCTTTCCCAGGCATTGACCATGGACCATGACCATACTACTTCATTCTGGGGCTTCCCAGACATGAGCCATGTCCCAAAAAATAAATTATGAAGAAAGGGACAATAAACCACGATGCAAGCAAGGCAGCACAAGCCCCGCCTCTGCCTTAGGGCTGCTCTCGCTAAAGGCTCGATTGATCCCGCTTTGGGGAGCCATGAGGCAAACCCCAAATGCAGACTAATTGCCACTTGATGGGGTCTTTCATTTTGCCTTCAGACCAGGGACCCCCCAGTTTTCCCAGCAGCTGGGTGCAAACCCCTGGTCCCACCATTGCAGCCTTTTATCCCGAGCGAGAGCTTCCTTCAGGAAGGCAATTTCACTCCCATATGTGCCTTCCCTGGCTTTCTTTGGGATTGTGTCCCCCCCTCCAGCCTCTTTAGCATCCCTTTACCCTATTAATATCCTTCGACTCTCCTCATACCTGCAGACAATCTGGTCCCCAACCACCTCCACCTCCCCCCCTCCTCAAAAGCTTCCCTCAGCTGTCTTTAAGTCGTAGCTGAAATCTGCGGTATGTAGGAGGAGAAACTCAGTCTGACAGCAGTTTAAAACACCGCACTACTTGGCAGATTTAAATGCTATTTTAAATATAAGCTATGACACAAAGGACAAAAATAGCATTGAAAATACCCTGTCATGTTCCATATTGCGAGGAATAGAGAAGCAGACCAGGCTAGAAAGGAGCAGAGAGAGGGGCCAGATGGGGAAGAGAGGTTATTTTGTTTGTTTTAAATAAATTGGATAAATGTATTTTGTATGTGACTGGGTAAATGTGTTTTATGGAGCATGGAGCCAAAAAAAACTTCCCAACCTTCTCATGAAAAATCTACCTATTTTGTTTGATGTGGGGTCTGCCAAAGCAGGTATGCTGGTAAATAATTGGTGAGAGGATATATTTGTTACCAGGTTCTTTTGGTGATGCTCAACACCAGCAGCCACCAGCTATCAGAGACTGCTTGGTCCCCTCTGAGCCTTTTTCTCCCTTTTATTTATGTACCATTTAATAGGAATGTGCTCTCCCCGAGAAAAAGTCGCCCTAAAAGTCACCTAGAAGTGACGGTTTACTTGTGGGTCCCAGCTCGGTGACCCTGCGGTATGCTGCAGTGTGCCGGGCTGGGAGCGGGCGCCATAGGAGCTGATGTGTCGCAGCACTGGGCTGGGGGTGTCCCTGCAGGGTCAGTCCGTGGGACCGGGGAGGGATGGAGGCATGGAGGCATGGAGGGATGTGGGCTGAGCTGCCACTGATTTCCCAAAGCGTGTGGGTGTGTGGCTGGAAGGTCCCGGGAGCTTGCCTGACCCCACAGCATGGTTGCCTGCCTGGTGTGGGTGAGAAGCACCTGGAGCATCTGGGCCCCCAGATTGTGGGGCTGCAGGGAAAGGTTTCTTCTTCATTGTCCTTCCCAAATACAAGTGCTGCTCCAAGCTGCTCTCTCCTCCCAGGGTCTTCTTTCCCACCCCTCCACACACACTGATGTACAGGGCAGGGCAGACATCCATCCCCTCTTTGGATTTGTCTTGGAGGAGCGGGTTTTGGCTCCTTCCAATCCCCTCAGTGCAAACAGAAGTAAATCTGGTGGGAGAGCATTGACCTGAGGATGGTCCAAGAGATTTGGGGAGATGTCAGAGAGTGAGCAAGCCTCAGGCTGCATCACCACACGCTGCCCTGGAAAGCCGTGGGGATAAGGGCTGGCGCTCCCCACCAGGCTGTTTCTGCCAGGGGACAGGCGCAGGGGTCAGCACCCATGGCACAGTGATGCCAGTTGCTGGTTGTACCCCCCAAAATGGGGTAGAATGTGGGGTTCATTCCCAGTACAGGATCCAAGCAGCTCTGCCTCTGGCTGCCTGATTGCAATAGCAATTGCCCCTGCTTACGCTGGGGTAAGGATTTGGTCCTCCACAGCACATGATGGCACAAGTTACCAGGGTGGCTGAGCTGCCAGTGCCCTGCTGAACCCCCGGGCAGGACTTCGGTGGCTCCCCGACACTCCTCCACCCACTGCTAGTCCCTCTGCAGTGGCAGAAAGCAGGGGCAGTAACCTGGAGCAAAATGGTTTTGCTATCACCTTCAGAAAGAGCTTTGTTATTTTAAACCCAGCATGTTTATTATAACAGAAACACACAACGTAAAGAGTTTCACAAAACAGTTCAATGAAGCCAGGTTAGCATTAGAAACCAAAGACAGATCTTTCAACCCCTTACGAATCACCATGGCCTGGGAAAACATGCCCTTGGTTTTCCCAGCTGACATCTCTGGGCAGATTTCCCTGACTGCCCAGTGACGAGGGCAAAAGCTTTTTATTAGGAGAGAGAACTGCCCTGAATCTGTGCTCTCACCTCACCCCCTCGGGGCCTGGCCCTAGCCAGAGGCTTGCGTCTCCTCCTGACCCCCCAGCTGTGCGTACCCATGGGATTCCTGTGGACAGCAGCTCTGTGGGCACCATGGCAGCGGGACCTCAAGCACTGCTCAGCATCAGGAAGGAATGGCATCACTGCTCACAGTGCCAGGCAAGGAAGAAAGTCTGCAAAGCTCCTGACACATTACCATGACCTTCTCAGGCTCTAGGCTAAGGCAACAGGCAGAGAAGGGCATCCACACCTCCACATCTTCATAAAGACTTTAAAGACCCCCCAGCTGCCCTGCCTGATGCAGGCTGTTGCAGAGGCAGATATACAGCGGTTTCAATGTGGAGCCTGGCTCCAGATACTAGCGCCAAGCGGGATATACTCATACAGCACCTCTCAGCCCTTGTGCACCTTGCAAAGGGGAGTGTGTGTTATTCTCAACTCCTTCCTGTGTGTGCAGAAACCCAGAGCTGAGGGAAATGGGAGGATCCCCAGTGAGAGGTGAAGGAAAACCTCCTGGTAGGGCCAAGAGAGACTTCGCTGTGATACAGCCTAAGTAGCATCACCGCTGCCAGAGCTGGCGCTGAGCACCGGGTCCCCGCTCACTGGGTGATTTTCATGCCCCATTCAGAGAAGCAGAACCACCACTCTGTCGAAGCAGCCTTTTTGTGCTTGTTTTCTATTTTAGATGAAAATAAAAGCATCTCTGTATCTTTTGATCTGCCTCACTTCCTTACTGACACTTTCAGGACGCTCACAAGCATTTGGGTACAGTGGGTCCCCATAGCTCAGCAGGGTGCCCAGGGCTCCCGGGGAACTGCAGCCATGCAGGTACAACCAGTAGCAGCCAAATGAAGCAAGGATGGGATGCATCCCCAGCCCCTCTCAGCCATTCCCCTGACTGCCTCGCACTCCTAAACATCACTCCCTGTTTCAATACAAGCCACAGAGTGTGGAGTTGCTGATGCTCAGGTACACGGCAGGCACAGCCGTGGGGGTACGTTGGGCTCCTGCCCACCTGTGGCAGGTATCACAGGGCTGAAGCTGCTCGCCAGAGTGGTGGCATTGCAGTCCTGCCTCCTCTTGCTGCCCTGCCCAGCTGCAACGGCAGCTCAGCTCCCTCCCTTGCTCTTTGTTAACCACTGAATTCATCTGACAACTCAAAGAGAGAGAGAGAGGGGAGAGACCCCGCGGCCCGCAGTGGCCAGCTCGGTTCCCTGGCTCCCCCTCTGCCCTCATTTGCAATGCTTGAGTGGGGATTTCTCTATTTACTAAGCTAACAATGTGGGTTCCCAGGGCCTGGGTTGATGATGACATCCCGGCGCTGGTGGGTGGTGGGGCCGGGGGGGCAGTGAGGGCTGGGGGGGGATTGCATAATGCTGAGGCAGGCGTGGGAAACCACAGCATCTGCGAGAAAAGTCTCTGCCAGCCGCTTTGAGCATGGCTCAAAGGGCTCCCGGGGAAGCCACGGGGCAGAGGGAGCCCCGGGGACCCGGTGGCAAGGGGAGAGGCTCAAACCCACCTCCCACGACCCCAGCCCTGCTGCCGCATCCCCACCGAGTGAGGGGCGGCTAACGGCCCTGCTGCCACCGCCTCCATCCCTGGAAGGGTTAACGCGGGCCGCCACGGGTCTGCTCATTACAGGGTTAAGGGGGAGATGGCACTTGCAAATCCCTCAATTACCCGGGCCAGAAGGCTGCTCAGGAAGAGCTTTATTAACGGTTGCCGTCTTCATTAACCGCTTCTCCACAGCTGCCTAATTACGGCCGCCATTAGGCTCGTAGGGTCTCCCCACCACTGCCCTGACCCCCCAGCCCTCTGATTAACCTTAATTACACCTCCATCCCCTGGAACTGGGCGTTCACCTGAGCAGGGCCGCGGCCGGGGGCTCGAGGGCTGCCTAATTGCGGGCATCCCCAGTGGCGTGGGGAGGGGGCCGGAGGCAGCCGGTGGCCAGCCGCCCGCAGCACGCCAGATGTTCGCTGCTGAAAAGCAGAGGGCTGCCCTCGCACTGAGCTAAGCGGCGGCAATGAGATCGGTAGCAGGGCATTGAGGGAGGCGGTGAAAGGGTTTCCCACCTGAGCCGATGGGGCTCGGCCGGGAGGAGAGCGGGGCTTGCCAGTGATGGAAGGCAAGGGATGAGGGATGGGAGATGCTGCGGGTGCTGCTGTTCGTTCCCCAGTGCCCATCCCTTCCAGGACACTCAGCACCCTTCTGGGTGTCCCCCTCCAGCCTTGTTCCTCTGCTTTGGTTAGGCTATGGGATGTCGCCCAGGCTGGACTGGACATCCATCCCTGGCAGTGGCTGTATGGTGCACGCCCATGCTTGGTGTGTCAGGCAAGGCCACGGGCACTGTGGAGGGTGGCAGAGACTCTGCTGCCCTCCAGCTCTGCCATCCCCAAGGTGCCATGGCTGTTCCAGGACAGCTGCAGCCTGACAGGCTGCCCCGGCCTCCTTCCACAAAGAAGATGCTGCTGCTTTTCTTCCTTCCCTCACCGAACAGTGGGAAGCACGGCTCCTTGGGTGCAGGGAAAATGGAGCCGCTTTCTCCCTCTCCTGTGCCACGAGATACCCCCACCACCTTCTTCCCCCTCCTCGTCACACACCTCCCTTTTGGGAGAAAAAAAAAAAAAAAGAGATAATAAAGTTCTTATTTCCACCACATTTGCCATTTCCTGGTCTAAGTAAAGAGTGTCATAAGAGTGACAAGCTAAAAGCCACTGATTACTGTGGATTCATGGCATTTATTCTCCTCGTGAAAAGAGCAAACATCAGAAATAATGTGGTCCGGCCTGCCTCGGAGCCTAACCCTGCAATTAATCAGCATTCATGTGCAGAAGGTGCACGAGCATCTGATATGCAGAGAGGGAGTAATTAAAGGCAGATGCAATCTCTGCTTCCCGCAGGCCTGGGGAGGGCAACCGCGCCCCCTCCCCCCCATTGGGGTGCAGCCCCCCAAGTCACCACCCTGCCTCCGTTCCTCCGGAGCAGCTGGTCACGCTCGCCCTGTCCGCCTTTGCTGGGCGCATCAGGGACAGACTCTGCTGCTGTTGCTGGAGCGAGCGGGGCAATAGGGACCCCGTGTCCCTCGGCTGTTTGGGGAAGCGAGCGGGAGGGTTCGGGGACGCGGTATTTAGGCGAGCTTCCGATGCCTTGAACCCTGACACGGCTCGGTGACACCGCCAGGTCCCTGGAGAGGGGGATTGCTGCGGGCTGGGGCTTGCCCGGGACTATCGCTGGCCTCCTCCCGCCGGGGTCTGCCCCGCTGCTCCCGCTGATCCTGTCGAGACCTTTAATCCGTGGGGGATCAGCAAATTAATCCACTAAAGCATGAAGGGCCTGAGCTGTGTTTAATCGCTCCCTTTTGTGTCAGGGGACGGCTAAATGACCATACAAGAGAAAAACCCACAGAGGGGTCAGAGGGGAGGCGGTGGGTGATTAACCCCCGTCACCTCCCTCCAGGCTGTGGCGCGGGGTGAGACAGGGCCGAGCCCGCAGCCGTCGGGGCTGGGGCGTCGCGGGCATCGTTTGAGCCAGCGTCCCCTTGCGCCCCGGTGCCCCGTGTCCCCAGCCAGGGGTGGCAGTGTGGCCCACGGCACTCCGCAGCCCCCCAGCATGGCTGGAACTGCCCCAGCCAGAGGAGAGACAAGCTGTGCGAGGTCTCAGCCCGGCTCCCAGCAGACAAGCTGTTATCATGGCAATTACCCCCCCGATACGCCCTTTGGGAGCTATTTTGGCCGAGAGGTCTGCGGTGCTGACAGCGGCCGAGTCCTCCCCTTGCCCCCGGGGAGGAGGAGCCGTGCCGGGGAGGGGGGGCGCTGAGCAGAAGCCGTCTGCCTGCTCCGGCACAGATTGTGCCAACGCGTGGTTGAGCGCGGCGAATGCTCACAGCCAGCACCCTTCAAAAATATCACTCGGGGAACAAATGACACCACCTCCCCCTCGCCATCCTCGCACACCAACGCCCTCGCCCCGGCAGGGGCGGCCACGCCAGCCTGGGTGCTGCGGCCCCCCAGTCCCCCCCTCCCATTTTCTTCAAAAGGAGAATAACCTGCAATATATATATATATTTCTTTTTTTTTCCTTTCTGGAAACTAATGGGCTCCTTAAATAGCAAAAATTGCACCCTGTAATTAAGATCTTGCTTTTTAAATGATTAATCATTCTAACCCCTTCCAGCGGCATCCCACTTACTGCTGCTCTCATATTGAAATGCAGATCTGAGAGGGAGGGAGCCGAGCAGGTCTGCGGAGAGGAGCAATTAAATCTTCCAGCTGTCGCTGGTCCACCCCATCCTCCATTTTTTTTTCGGGAAGCCCTGGGAGTTGTCCGCAGGGCTGGCTCCATGCCCTGATCCACATCCCCCTTTCTGATCCTCTCATCTCCGTCCTTCTCCCCACCTCCAACCCTTCTTTTTCTGTGGTCTCTTGGTTTCTGGGCTCAGCGATGCTTCCTCAACACAAGGTCTGACCTTCCTTTTCCTCGGAAGTGCTGTCAGCTCCCCGAAAAGCCGCCTGTCCCCTTCTTCCCAGGTGAAAGGGGAAAGGATGTGAACGCCAGGTTAGGTAACATCAGCCAGGGGCCGCAGAGAACCGGCGATCCCTGCCCAGCCTATAACAACGAGCTGCCTGTTTGGGGACTGCTGCTTTGTGCTTCTGCTTACGGCGGTGTAGGCAGCCCTCTGAGGTCTCACCCTCCTGTCCTTCTCTTGGAACCTTTTCCCTGAACCACATTCCATTGTGAAAAATCAAATCCTGCAAAAGACACCCGTGAATATGTGCCACCTCCCTGCAAGGGGTTCCCCACAGCCTCAGCATGTCGCCTCCCTCATTCACACTTCCCCGGGACCAGCTACGGGTTTCCCAGGATGCTTCAGCAGGAAAACTGCTCAGCTGTGTAGAAACCATAACCAAAAAACAAGCTCCTCTGGCCTAAATCCCTCCTGTAGACCCTCTCCAGGTTGGAAGGGATCCTTCAGGTGTTTTCTAGAAGCATGCAGTTGGTTTTTCAGCCCATCATGATGAAGCTATGAGTGGATGGAAGTCAGCCAGGGGAAAATATGCCTGGTTTCAGTCCCTGGCAGTGTCAGGCTGATGGCTTGGGAAGGGCAGGCTACCTCCTGATCACCACCCGATTGGGAAGGACCTGGGATGTGCATTTCTGTTTCGATTCTCTGCCATAAATTCCCCTTTTTGTCACCCCTTCAAGACAGTCCCATGGCAGGTCTGTCAGGCGGCTGGGACTCCAACCCCTACCTCCACAGGCCAGGGAGAAACCTGGTACCCCAGGTTTATTGAATTCAGTACAATAGACACAGAGCTTCTCCAAGGAACCAGAGAAGGGGGTCACTGGAGTTTCTGTGATTGAGTGTCTTGTATCTCTCTGCCAGTCTGATTTTTCTAATATGGAAATAGAGAGGAGACAGGAAAATGTGTAACTATGTGAGGTGGGGGAAAGGGAATGACAAAGAAGAAAAAAAAGAGGCTGGGATGGGGAGAGGGTGCTCCCCATACAGTGGAAATGAGAGAAGAAAATGCTTTCTCAAGGATGTGGGAATGGGAAGCAGGCTCCTGTGTTTCTTTTGTCTCTGAAATGCTCCTGGACTGCACGTGTCTTCTCAAATGTTTCCAAAAATAAAAGATTCCCAGAAGATCTGAGGAAGGGAGAGAGACTGGAGCTCCTCTGGGCCATCTATCACCCCACAGTCACCACAGTGCATTGGGCTGGTATGGCACTGAGCACTGAGGTAGAGCACAGGAAGGATGCTCCATGGGTCAGGGGAGCAAGGAGTGAGCCTCCTCCATATGACAAGTAAGACACCATTAGCCCTCAGCAGCAGCACTGTTTCTACTCTGATTTTAGGCTTATTCCTGTATTCTGGGTTGCAAAGCTTAGCTATGACATGGCTGTAGGATAGGACATGGTTCTCCTCACCAGGTACTGACCTCAGCCTTCCAGAGCATCCCAGGACACAAGGCAATACTGCTGGTGAGGCCGAGGGGAGTTCCAGCCCTCCACCCTCATCTTCTCCACATGGATGTATCTGACAGGGAAGAAGGTCCCTAGGTACCTCGTCCCTGCTGAAGAGTGCTTTGGTCTTCATGGTCACCGGGTTGGCTTGTAATGGTGTGTGCAACACTGATCTGGGGCCTCAGAGGCCTTTTTTCCATGACAAAACACAGATGGTATCAACAAGCCTCATAACGAGTTATGGGGGACCACAGAGAGCATGAGCTGTCTTCCCAGGCGGGTTATTTCTTGCAGTCCCCATGCTGCTCTGACACCCTCTCTTATGTAGTGTGGATTCTCCAAAACACCCAGTGATCCTCCAGGATTTTAAGGCATTAAATGTCCAGTTTGTTGGTGTTTTGGCCTTGGTCTTGCTGGGAAAACCAAAGCAACCTGGTGTGGAAAGGCCATGTTCCTGGCTCATATGGCCAGGAGCACCGCAAGGGTTAACCGGTGGGAAGTGGAGGTGGGTACAGAAGAGTCCTGATGGGACCAGATTCCCAGAGCACCAGGAGGAAAGTCAGCAAACCCTCCCAAGCTCTCTATTTATGGACCCCTGCTCCTCTGCATGGTCCCTTTCTTCCTCCTCTTTGCTTCCCTCTTTCTACTCTCTGCCCTGAGTTGCAAGGCGCAGGACCCCAGCCCATCCCTGAGCCCCCTCCATGCCTTCATTTGCATTTTCACCAGCCTTGATTAATGCCAGAGCCTGTTTATAGAGTTACAATCTCCAAATTAGGTTGCCGAAGGCATCCCGGGCCAGCCCTGGAAAGATCTCAGTGGCTGAAAGGAGCCATAACTAAGCCTCAAGCAGACGTCTTTATTCAGCTGTAATTGACGTTTAACAGACGTCTGTAACTTCGTCTGGACTTATAAAAAAACCCAAAAAAAAGTTCTCCCCTCTCTTTATGTTCCCCCCTTTTATCCAGCAGTCAAAAGTGTAAGAGCCCACCACACCGGCCCCACTCGGTCAGTGTGCAGCAGGGGCCGTGACAATAGTGGGGCTGAGACAAAGCCGCAGCCCACGCTGCACACACTGGCGCCTTGTATGTCTATTTACCTCCTAGAGTGGTTTATGCTAATTTATTGGCGAGCAGCGACCACTTCTGCATACTGATGTGCCACGACTTCTTTCTGAGCAGGGGCCCTCGTCTGCAGGGAGGCCCGTGGGGGGACCCCCTTCCACACCGTTGGTGCCCCAGGAAAGGATGCTGCAATGCTCGAGGCTCCCCATGTGCCCCCCAGCCTACCCAAGCCACCGGTTTGATCGCACGATGGCTCTTTATTTTGGTCCCCTTTGGACACAGGGTGCAGATACCGTCCCTTTGCACAGGGATGTTCCAGGCGCTGGAACCAAACCAAAGCAAACCAAACCCATAGCCATAGATTGGAGCTAAGGGCACAGAAAGAAACGCTATAGATAGCTGTGGAGACAGCCGGATTTTCATATAAATATACCTCCGCTGCGTTCTGCTGACATGTGTGAGTATGGGAGGGTGCTCACAAGTCAGGAAGACATTAGAAATCAGGATAAAATTATTTTCTTCTTTCCTGAGTGCTTACATTGTGTACTATTCTTTGCTGCACAATGGTTTATTTCAGCACTGGGACATGAATTCTCCGGTCAGGTTTTACTGACTAGTCCTTGAAGGCAAATTTTCCTTTCTTCCTCAAGAAGACGTGGTGCCACCCAGCCCCTGGCCAGGGAAGAACCCCTGTGCTCTCCTGCAGATGATCAGACCATCAGGAGGACAGTCAGGTCTCTCTCTGCAGACCACATCCTTCCCAGACGAGGGTTTTACAGAGCATTTTCAACATCGAGACTACCCAGACTTAAAGAGTAAATTGGTTTTAGTGGTTCAGGATTCCCCAGAGAAAAGTGAAGTCGAATGGGGAGCTGCTGCTCTCACCCACAAAGCACTTTCCAGCACCTGCTAACCACAAGCCAAGGTAAAGCCAAGGCTTAGAGGCAAAGCCAGGAGAAACAACTGAGGCAAAAGGCATAAAGTCAAGAGCAATTAGTTTCTTGCTGTTTGTAGCACATGGATATCCTAGAAACCTGGTCAGTGCCATGATGATGTGAAGGCTGGGGACAGCCAAGCATGGGTCTTCGTGTCCATGGCATGAGCACTGAGTCATCCTATTGCAGACGATGAAGTGAACGAGAAGGGCAGTTTATCCAAGAGGAACACATGCTGTTAGCAGGTTTAACAAAGCAGTGGGCCAGGAAGCTTTCAGATGTATGTTAAAAGTTCTTTGGCCTCCCCAGGAGAGGATGAGCCCCCCAGCTCTCCTACTGCTCCTCCACACAGGCAATTCCTGGCTGCAGAGCAAGTCAGGAGACCTGTCTGTGCAGTGGAAGACATGTCTCATGGCTAGCAGAGCCAGCCAAAAGAGTGAGAAATCTGTCCTGATATACCATACAAGTGCTAAGGTCCCAAATCTGGGAGCTTGCCCCTGCTGGCCTGGCTAACAGCCAGAAAAAAAGGGTGACAGAGAGTTAGTTGGATGGGTGGGACTGCAAGAGGTGTCTTGGAGGTCAGCAGGCCTCACTTGTGCTTTGCTGGCTTGAGCCTAGAGAGACTTGAACATGACCTTGAGAAGCTGCTGGCTGGAAGCGATTTTGTCTAGGGCGGGTGCCCACTGCCAAGCATGGCAAGCAGCCCGTGCAGATGCTGCTATCCACGGCAAGCACAAACTGACAGAGCACCTGCACCGTAACACCACCATCCCCCCGAATGCCAAATGTAGGTATTCCTATTCCTGGGAAGACTGGAGAAAGTCATCATGCCTTCGATACAAGTTAAGACAACCTCTGGGCGCTGGGAATCCTGTCCCGCTGCCCATGGTGCTGGAGGTGGCCATGGCATCATCACTGGCACTGTCCCTTCAGCCACCGAGGGGCAACCCCCCAAACTGGAGAAGGGCCCAGCTTGCCAGAAAAGCCAGTTTTTCAGCTGCTTTGTGCTGCTAAAGCTACAGAAAGAGGCTGTATCACAGCCACAGATACAGCCTTTTGTGTTTCTAACCCGAAGGCTCAGGGTTTCTTTCCTTCTTGTGCTGCTCAAAGCAGCAGTAACTTTTGCAGCCCCTCTGGCATCCTTCCCTGGGGCTTTTCACACCAGCTGGGCACAGGGCATGGCCATGGGGAGGGAGCGCCGTGCTGCAGTGATTCCCCATTCCGGTGGAAAGGGAAAGAGCCTCCCTGCAGGTCTCTTCCACAGTCCACCTGCATGTCAGTGCAACGAGCCCTTGTCAGGTCTGCCTGTCTTGAGATCAAGGGCTCACAGGAGTGTGAGGTCAAGAAAGCCTTCCCAGGCCGAGGTAGGGACGAGGGGTTTTCTCCAGGCTTCCTACAGCAGCGGAGAGGGAGGATTTCCCATGCAGGGCTTAGCACAAAGAGCCTGAGCTGCTGTGCATTGGTAATACCCAGGGATGCCTTCACTCGGGGCCAGCAAGGGAGGTTCGGCAGCAGCACTAGAGGGTCACTGGAGAGGTACAAGCATGAAGAAAAGCCTCCTTTCTCCCCATGCAGCACCCTGCCTTCGAGGGAGGGCAGGCAGGGCTCTGGGAAGGTGCCAGCTCAGGGCCTGGCAGCCTGCAGCTCTGCCTGCACCGCTGCCTTGCAGGAGAGGAGGGCGATGTGAGCACCATGTCTTAGGCGAGGGCACCTCATGCTGGCAGCTCCAGAAATAGCTTGGAAAGCCTTTGTTTTAGTGATTTCCCTTCTTTCTCGCAGGGTGGTTGGCCCCAGCCGGGGCTGGCAGGGGCAGAAGGTGCTCCAGAGCAGTGTGAGGCTGCAGGGACCAAAAAGCTGGCCCAAGCCTGGAGATCATCTTTCCATTTCCTCTGCCACATGTCCCTCTGCAAGCCCAAGCCCAGAGCCATCCCTGCATGAAGCCAAGCCAGGCTTTTCTTTAGCTACTAGCACCAAGCATCCTCCAAGGCCATGTCCCCAAGGTCCTGCTGTGCCCCAACCCACTGGGACATGGGGGCTGTGGGTATGGGGGGGGGCTGCTCTTCTGCAGCCCGGCTAGGGACACCCCCATGTGTGGCAGCAAGCCCCAGACATTTAGGGCTGAGCCCCTGACCCCAATGCCCCAACCCACCCTCCAAAGGCTTCTGCATCTTCCCTTTCTTCCCAGGGAGAGCCGCCTCGGCAGGGGCATCCCCAGGCCTCGCCGGCGAGCTGTTATCTGCCAGTCAAAGGCGGGTGAGAAAAGAAACACCCCCCCCTAAAAACAAGATGTCTGGTGTGAATCTCCTGATCCTGCTAACCCGAGGGCTCTGCCGGAGCCGGCCGCGTGTAAGTGGCGGCCCAGGGTCTCACTTAGCAACAGGGCACGGAGCAGCCTGCGGCTGGCGGGAGAAAAAAGGGTCTTTTCTTGTCGGTGAAAGATTGATCGTTGGGCTGAAAGTGGCCCCTCCCCTCTTTCAAATACTTGTCAGCGGGGAGAATACAGCTTAGATACTGGGCTGATCAGATCATGGCTAATCTGTTATTCCTGGCCGCGAAAACTGCCGGAAGACTTTCAAACAACTTCACTGGGAGCGTGTGCGGCGGGAGGGAGCGGGCAGGAGACAGCGAGCAACCAGCAGCCCCGTGCCAGCATCCCCAGGACATCTCCTGCTCATGGGGTGCGTGGGGCAGGCAGTACTGGTCCCCCACCCCATGCTGGCATGGGCTGGCGGCATCCTCTGTGCCATGGGCAGGGGCGGCGGAGGGGAAGGGATCAGTGCTGAGCAGTGGGAACGGAGGAGATGGCCTGGCCAAAGTGTCCCCTGAGACAAAAGCCGGGCCCTCCTGGTTGCGTGGCTTTTCCTCCCAAACCAGGCAGCTTGGAAGTGTTTGTCACTGTGGAAGGACATTTGCCGCGTGTGTTTGGGAGCCTCGGCCCTGCACAGAGTACCAGTGAAAAGGTGGCCAGCTCAGAGAAAGGTGCTTTCCTGGTTACTCCCTCCCTCTGGGCTGAGATGTTTGCAAGGGAAAAAATAGACCAGACAAATCAAACAAGTCATACTCATGATTTGCAGGAATTTCACGTGGTGGCCCAGATTCTGCTCCTGTACATGGGGGTACATCAGAGAGATGTGGTTAGCAGGAGAGGTAGGAGCACACTCACAGATACCTCCTACAAGCCCTGCTATGCCCAGCACTGGGGCCAGTGTGAGCGGACAGCCCAGGGGACAGTGGTAATGCACCCGTATGGCCAGGAGCCCACTTCTCCCTAACCAACCAGATTAGATGGACCTGCTTTAATCATTGCCACTGCACATGCAGGTAAGACCTGATCTCCAGGCCTGGCACATGCTGCTTTGCCTCTCCCCAAATGCTGTGCATGCCCATGCATCTTGCCCATCCACATCACCCTGCTCCCTAGCTCCCTTGCTGTTGCTGCCTTGCCCTGCTGCATACCGCTGCCAGCCTGGCATTAGCCCTAAACCTTCCTCTTCTGGGCTCAGCACTAACCATGTTATTGTGCAGGACCTGCTGTGGAGATGGACCCTTGGTGGGACAGCTCTGACTGGGATGGAAAGGAAAACTACCCTGAAATGGCCTAAGCTGATGGGAGCCTGTGGGAGGGGGATGGATGCCCAGCGAGCCTGGGGACTGGCCTGCACCCAGGCAGGCTCCTCTTAGTCAGGAATAATTAATTACCTTCTTGAGGATCTTAGCTTCAGCCCTTCCCTGCTCATGCTCCAGCCGAGAAGAGGAGGGAGGGAGGAGACGGCAGCGAAGAGGGTAGAGAATTAATTGGACATTGTGTTGGGAATCGCCTCCTGGTCGCTGTCAATCTTGGGAGTGAACAGCCTCTTGTCTCACTCAATAGGAACTTTATATGCTCCTTTAATCCTTCAGTCCGTATTGTCAGAGCTTCCCCCCTCCTCCTGTCTCTCCTTCCCACCGCAGGACTTTTGATGACCCCAGCTGTCTGAGGCAATACAAAGAAGCCCCTTAACTAACACCCTGTGATCTATACAGGCAATAAAGAGCTCCCCTTGACAAGGATTTGCGGGCAGAATATATGTAAATGCCAGGAGGTGTGCGGGTGGGGAGGTGTGCCGAAAAAGCCTCTGCGCGGTGGGGCATGGCTCGAGGCCCTGTGGATGTGCTGGCCCAAGCAGGGATATGGTGCAGGTGAGGGATGGCCAGAGAAAACCAGGGCTGGCCAGGGCTGGCTGGGCATTGCACACCCCGCTGTGGGCCAAAGCAAACAGGAGTGCCCCATTCATCTGGGCTGCAAGGCCAAGGCATCCATGGGCACATAAATGGGGGGCTCCTGGCCCGTGCACCCCTGTGCTTTGCTCCTCCACCCCCCCCCCCCCCCCCAAGTCAGGAGTCCATGCTCCTTCCCACATTAGCACATGAATGGGGTTAGGGGTGGGGGGGAGGCGGGAAGGGGGGCAAGCCCCCACTGTCCACTCAAGCAAACAATTTGGCTAGCAAATTGACATAATTACAAGGGACAGAGAGAAAAGAAAGGCGAGCCCCCTCCCCTGCGCTCCAGAGGGCCCGACCCCTGCCGAGTTACTTAGACCCTTTGTACGACTCAATGCTAGGTACTGATGAGGGGACGTATGCCCTTTTCAAGGGCCCTAAGCGACTGGCTGCCCTAATCTGATTACAATTTACAGCGCTCCTTCAGAAGGGGCTGGAGTGGCGCTCATGCAGGCATGGACACTCCGAGTCCGAGATGCACGTGCTTGCACCAGCGTAAAGGTAGACGGACGTGCACAGCGAAGGTAGATGGATGTGCATAGTGATACAGCGACCGGCAGGCTGGCGTGCGTGTGTGAGGGCATGCCGACTCTGC
Organism: Anhinga rufa; assembly: GCA_013400875.1. NCBI lineage: Eukaryota > Metazoa > Chordata > Aves > Suliformes > Anhingidae > Anhinga > Anhinga rufa. The sequence continues at coordinate 25,638 of VZTV01004732.1, read as the reverse complement.
TGGCAGTGTGGACCATGTGGTTTTCAGTGTGCTGGTTGCATGTGGTCAAGAAAGCTGAAGGCATGTGCATGGCGACACAGGGCTTTGTACGCATGGGCACACTGCCAGTGGGGTCATGGCCAGCGCCTTGGGCGTGCAACGAGCCCGTTTCAGCCCAAATCTGGGGCTTGCACCATGTACCTGCACCTATGCACACCAACACGAGTGGGCACAGATGTAAGCACACGATCCCACTTCTCCTGGACAGGCCTGCAGATGGGGACCGTCTTCAGAGGCATGGGGGTCCCCACCAAGAGTGGGGGACAGCAGAGGCGAGCAAAGGCCTTCTTCCAAAATCTCTGCAGCAGCTCACAGGAGCGGGAGTGCGAGCAAAGCCCACCACCTGCCTATTAAAAGTGGGATTAAACGATGCTTTTCTCCCCCCCCCGCCCCCTTCCCACTCTCTCTAACATCATCCCCTTGGGGAAACCACCACCTTTACATGAGATTTTCCTTTTTTTTTTTTTAACCTCTTTTCTGCTCTGTGCCCATAGATCCCAGGGGATTAGCAGCCAGGCTGGGCCTTCCAGCCTCCTTGAAGGCTGGTTGTTTCAGCCAACCCCCCCATGGGAACCTGCCCCAGGACAACTTTGGTCAATGCCTCCGGTGCTTCCCAGCCAATTTGTACCACCTAATCCCCGCGGGTATCAACAGCCCCTTTCTCACACGTCCTCCCGCCTGCCCCTGCCGGAGCAGCCCAATCCTCTGCTCTCTGCGCTCCCCCATTGAGAAGCCCTCTGTCCACCGCTGGGGCTGCGACCGCACTTCAAACGTGTCAGCCCGACCCTGCCATTGTTTGCCAGGGAATTAAAACTGCAAGGCCAGCCCCAGCAAGTGATTTAGGTACTGAGACCAGACTGAGCCCTGCAAGAGCACGGGCAATAAAACGCTTCGCTGCCCAGCAGCCTGAGCAATTTAGGTGTCTTCCCACGAGGAAGTGGCAGAGCCTGGAAGGACGGGGAGTGGGGTCGGGGCTCCTTCTGCTGGCACGTGCACACAGGGTAGGACCATCTCCCGGCACTCACAGACCTGCCCCACCAGAGATGCAGGCTGGCCACCTCACTAAAGCAAGGGTTGCTCAGTCTTTGCAGTTACTGATCCCTGCAGCCCCTTGCATGCTCCTGGGAGGAAAGACCAGAGGCCACGGGGGCTGGAGGCAGTACCCCCATGGTGGGACACTGCCTCCCTGGGGACTGGCACAGCTGGATGCTGGCTTGTCCGGGATGTGGCCAGAGGCTCAAATGGGGTGGAACAGAAGGGGACTGGTCTGGTGAGGCAGAAGGAAATGCAGTGCCCAAGAGGTCTGCTTTGCTTTCAGGTGGTTTTGAGGACTTGGAGCAAAAAGTTTAAGACTCCACTTTTGAAATTAGATTGTCTACAGCACCTGTCAGTAAATGACCCCGTGATGGTTTCTGATGGGCTCTGTGGATGAAGATGTGAACAGAAAATGGCTGTTACATCCTTTCCCCAGTGCAAAGAGGCTGCGAGGAGATCTCCTTCCTTCAGCAGATCCCAGCACAGGGAAATCAGGAATTGCCCCCCATTTTCCCATCCCTGCCCTAGGGGAAAAGGTGCAGCTCAGTGTACACTCAGCCTCTGCAGGGATCATTCTCTGCAGACCATTTCTAAATCCTGTCAGACATCTCATTTGCCATCATAAAAGAATATACAAGATACCACCAGCTGGCAAGAGGACTAGAGCTCCTGACAGCCCAGCTACAATATTTCTGAATTTCCCCTTAGCCAACAAACCCTTTCCCTGCATCCCATGCCACTGCCGTACTCGAGACATTGCCTATGAAGGATTTTAGGCCTTTTCTTATTTTATTACTCTTCTTTTTTTCAATGGTGAGGTTGTCTCAGGCCAAACACAGGCAATGCTGGTTCAGAAGAGAGCATCTCCTGCGCCTGGCTGTCCCCATCCCCACGCCATGGCGGGGGAACACAGTGTTTCGGCGCCTCCTCCTCTGTCACAATGTTTTTCAGCTCCACCAAGCAAAGTGTCCAATTAGAGCAGAGCCTCTTGCTTCCATCTTTGCCGACATTTAATTAACATGCTGCTGCTGGCAGCCGCTGACAAATTCCAGAAACATGTTGTAAAGGGTTTTTGTCTTTACCCAGCATGGAAAATGAGGGTGTCATATCCCAAGGGGATGTGAATAGCTACTTTTGACTCCCCCCTCAGGTGTGAGAATTACAGCTAGACACGGTGAAGACACCTATCAGCCCTCCTACCTCCTTTTTTCCCCCTCTTTCTCTCCTGCTCCTCATATCATATCGTCCTGGAAAACATGCAGGGTTTAGGCCTGATTTTCATTACTGTTTCCCCCAACTCTGGCTGAAGCCTGATGGTCCGGTTAAGAGCTGTTAGCTGTGCTCTGGCTTTGGGCTGTTCCCGTCAGGATAGCACCAGTAAGTGGAAGGAGTGATCTGGTGACACTGGAAGAAATGACTGAAACCAAAGATGAGCAAAGGGTCTTGCCAGCCTGCGCCGTACCTGCAAACAAGGCTCCCAAGGAGCTGATGGAGGCCTCAGCAGAGCAGTTGAGGTGATGGGGTAGCCAGACTTAGAGCTGGCCCTTACCCAGGCCTTGGACGGCAGCATGAGCATGGGGACAGCCGCTGCACCCCAGTGCCTCCCCCCCCGCAAAAAAAAAAAAGCACCAGCCTGGGCTGTGCCTCCCACGCAAGCTTAGCCCTGCTGTGGGAAGTCTGGCCATTGCCTCCAGCTGCTGTATTTTAAGGTGCCAGGTCCTAAGCCAAGTGTCCCCACAGCCTGCGCTACCCCTGCGTTGCCATCGCTGGTGCATCCATTTCAGCCCCTGGGCACTTGGAGTGTCCCAGCACCTCCGCTTTACCCCCAGCAGCCAAGAGCTCTCCCAGTAGCTGCCCTGTGCTACCAGGGGGAGAGACGGGGTCTGGGCAACATCCCACCCTGCTCCACCACTCGCACAAGGGAGCACAGGCCCGGAAAAAAGAACACGTTTTTATTTTATTCATGACAGCTTGTTACAAAAGCGGAAGAGAAGGGCCAGGCCGGGTGCCTCATCTCCATGGGGAGAAGAGGAGTTTTTGCCCCGCCAGGAGCGGGGCGCAGGGTCCTGTGGTGGGGGAAGAGGCGGCAGGGGCAGCCCCGCGGGCGGGAAGATGGCGGGCGGCCCCGCCGCCCCCTGAGGAGGCAGCCCCCTTGGCGGGGGGCGGCGGAGGGCTGCGAGCGGCTCAGGGCGAGGCGGGCTTGTCGGGGTTGTGCATGTGGTACACGTCGCTCTCCTCGTCCTCCGGCACCTGCGGCGAGGCAGAGCCCCCTCAGCGCCCCGCCACGGCGGCCCCTCACGCCGCGGGGCGACAGCGCCATCTTGTGCCTCCCGCCCCCTCCCGCCCCGCTCCCGCAGCCCGCCTCAGCGGCTCGGCCCGCGGCGGGGTCCGCCTCACCTCCCAGTAAACGTCGTCCTCAAAGCAGTTCTCGGCGGCGGGGTCGCCCCAGACCGGCAGCTTCAGGATGGCCCCTGGAAGCAGGCGGGCAGGGGGGTGAGCAGGGGGCCATAACGCGTGTGGGATGCAGGCAGGGTGCAGATGGCCGGAGTCCACCCGTCCCGGCAACAAAAGGGGCAAACGCAGCCCTCGCGCCGTGCTCGGCGCCCATCACCCCTTTTCTCCAAACCCGTTTGAGCTTGCTCCCCTCTTGGCTGCCTGGTTTGCCCTGCTCCTGTGGGCTTTGGGGTGATCCCACTGCAGGGCATCCGAATGTGAGCGAGCCGGGGGCTGCAACCCTCGTAGCGCAAGCGGGAAGGACGCATCCAGCCACAGGCAGGAGGAGTACGTGACACCTCCATTTCAGCCACAGGCTGGACTGAACCCTCCCCTCTCTGTGCTCCCCTCCTGCTTACCCACAAGGGCCCCTCCGGCGAAAGCCATCAGCAGAGACACCACAATGCCGGCTGCCTGGAACCCTCCTTGGACACTGGGTGTCCGTGTCTGATATGGGCCAGTGAAGTCAAACGCCTTGATAATCCTGCCGAGGGTAGAAATGGTGAGGATTGCTCCTGGCAGGACATCTTCTCTGGTTCTGGAGGAGCCGTGTTGACCTGCTCCCTCTTGGGTACTCCTCCCTAGCCCCATCCCTCTTCTGCAATGAACCCGGAGAGTGTTGCAATGACACAAAACACCGCTCACTTCCTTCTCCTCCGGCTCCTGGCAAAGCTTTACCTAGGAGGAGCCCAAATTATAAACATTTCTCTTGTATTTCAGCCCTTCAGCCCTACCCGAGCCCCCAAAACAATGCAGGGATGGAGGGAGGAGCACTTCCCCACCCACTGTGCCTCAGATAATGCCAAGGAGCGGGGTCATGGCTCACTTTTGGAGGCAACCAGAAGTCAGCTGCAAAGGATGAGTCTTTTACACTTCAGTAAGCCCGACACAGTCAGTGCACCAATGTTTTTGAGGGGGAAAGGGGCAACTCTGGACAATTAACAAAGGCTGTTAATTGCTCCTTGCTCCCAGTGCAAGGAGCCTCAGGTAAAATCTGTTCTCAGGGAAGATTTTCAAGCTGTCTTACCCTTCCTTTCCATACACATCCTCTGTGGCTGAAGCTGCAGTGATGGCCCCCACTATGCCCCCAATAAGGCCTGGCATGGCGTGGAGGTTGTGGATACCACATGTGTCCTGGATGTGCAACCTGGACTCCAAAAAAGGCTGAGGGGAAGGGAGGTAGAAAGAGATCAGGAACATGAGCACAGCCCTGGGAAGGATTAGTTCCTTCCGTGGAGGACTGGGATAAGCAGAGAAGGAAGAGTGATATTGTGTCCCACTTAAGAGCTAAGGGCTTGTAGACAAAGATGTGAGCCAAGCTCAAGATGAAATAACAACATATCCTCCAAATACTCCCCTACTGGGGGACTGAACCTTCCTGAGCATTTTGGGGCAGTAAATGGAGTCAGAATGGCATCTATGTAAGGGATGGTGGGAAGCAGGAACCCTCAAAGGGAAGTGAATCCATTCCTGGTCTCCTTAGTAGGACCACGGCTACAGACCCGCAGAGCAGCACTCACCGTGAGGTAGACATACCCCACCGTGGACACAATGCCACTGATGAACCCGACAATGAGGGAGCCATATGGAGTCAGCATCATCTCTGCGCTAGTGCCCACGGCCACGCCACCTGCCAGTGTTGCATTCTGGATGTGGACCTGCAGAAGTAACCAACCTGTCTTGGCATCCTGGGGAGACTGCAATTGCTCAGGGATGGTGCAAATGGTAAAGTGGGAGAATCAGCTCTGAAAATGCTTCCAGAGGAAATATCAGGGCCCATTTTCCTGCTTGTTGGTGAAAAACAAGAGAACAGGCAGCCTCTGTCTGCAGCACAGGCGCACATAGACTCCCACTCTCTGTACCACACACATTCTTTGCATCCACAAATCTGGGTGGGGAGTTGTGATGAGATGGAAATTGTCTCACCCATGTGTCATGCAAGCTCTGCTGTCACAGAGACATGTCACCCACACACATAACACGTACAAGTCAGCCCCCCGATTGCTCACGAGCTGCTGCGCAGGCCCTGCTCGGCTTGCTGGAGAGTGCTGCCAAACATAGCTCTGCAACATGCCCATCAGTACCTCTCTGGGCAGAGCAAGTCCAGTCCCTGATGTGAACTAGGTCCACCACATGCAGGGAGGGCATCGCCCTGCACCTCAAGCACTGCAGGACTCATTTCTACCTGCTTATTGAATAAAGCCTCTGGGTTTCCACCTGGATGCTGGTTGCACCATCACACCCTGAAACCCAGCATCTATTCAGCAAAGGACAAGTACTAGTTGTTTCCTGGACCCTCAGTCAACCTCATTATAGGTCCCCTGGGCAGCACAGGGCTCTCTGCTCCCAGCTTACCATGTCAAGCTTGCCTTTCTTCTGCAGCATGCTGGAGAAGGCCACTGTGGTGAGAACACAAGCAGCCAGCGAGCAGTACGTGTTAATGGCAGCCCGGTGCTGGGCATCCCCATGCTCAGAAATTGCCGAGTTAAAACTGGGCCAGTACAGCCATAGATACAGGGTACCTGGTGGAATGGGGAGGAGGGGACAAAGAAAAGAAAGGGAAAAGAGAGAATACAGAGATTGAAAAAAAACTCTGAAGAAGATATTTCTACACAGGGGGAAGTTAAATCCTGTAGTCCTGCTGCCCCAGAGCTGCACCCACCATGACAGGACCAGCATCAGGAGGGGCTGGCAGAGAAGGGGGACCAAAACACGTCCTTGTCTTCCCAGGCACCATCTAAGCCCAGCCACTGATGAAGGGAGCTGAGCAGCTCTGAGAGGTGGAAGACTGGGATGCAGAGCTTCTCAGCCCCAGACCCTGGTTTCAGTTTGGTTCTCCCAGAGACACAGGAGGGACCAGCCCTCTGCAGCCAAGTGGTCCACATGTACCAGTGCCCCTGAGGTGGGGGCCGACTCACCGATCATAGCGAAGAGGTCAGAGTGGTACACGGAGCCCTGCTTGTCCTTACTCTGCTCCAGGTTGGGTCTGTACAGGATGCGTGTCACTGTGAGGCCAAAGTAGGCTCCGAAGGTGTGAATGGTCATGGAGCCACCCGCATCCTTAACCTGCAGCCATGGGAAAACAGAGGTTTGCTTCTGCAATCACCACTCATTCTGGAGCTGAGGTCTGGTTTGCATCATGCCCAGCTGCCTACTCATCCTTCCAGCCTGCACTCAGTCATGGGGAGAGGTGGACAGAAATGCTCTGGTCCTCCTATCTATCCTGCTTGCTTGGTCCCATGCATGGTCATTGCATTCCTCTTAGCTTTCCCTTGGAAGGCATCAAAGCAGAGGGGAGTTTCTGACCTGTCCCAATGGCAAGTGGGTTGCAGCAATAGCCAAGCTGGCTCCCATGTCCACTCAGATCTTCTGGGAGCTCATTTGCTTCCCAGCCCTCCAAGCCCTGTCTCGGAAGGCAGGAACCCTGCCTCCATCAGCAGGCATCTTGTGGTCATTGTCATTTAATTTCCTTCTACAATGCCCATATTCCAGAAGGGAAAACAGATGAGAGGGAAATCTCAGGCACAAAGAGAATGACTGGCCCTTTGTGCTGAGACTCCCTGTCCACCTCAGGAGCCGCAGTGAAGGGACCCAGTGCTCTTGAATTGCCAGGCTTGTGTGTAAATCTCTGGGAGATCTTCCTGCTCAGGGAAGTAACCACCACTGACTCCCTCTTTTCTAATCTGTCCACTTCTTCTGCCTGAATTCTTGCATTTCAGTTGCTTATGAAGGCAGTGGCTTGGTGGAGCCATAGCAAAGGGAGACAATTTGCAGAGATGCAGAGAGGAAGGAGCAGAACTAAGTGGGTGCTGCCTAAAGCCTTACATGAAGCAGGTTGAGGAGGATGTACTCATTCACTGAGAAGAGCGTGACTTGAAACAAAGTCATGACAAGGATCTGTATGGGGCTGGTTTTGCCCAGGATGGCCCCAAAGGCAATGCACACAGAGCCCACGCAGAAATCAGCATTGATCAGGCTGGAAGAGGAGAGAGATAATTGTGGTTTAATGAGGACATGCTCTTCCGTAACTGACCCTCACCCACCCCCAGCTCTAGAGATCCCACCTGAAGACAAACAGGTGATTAGGAGCCAGCCCTGGATTTCCCTCTGACCTTCCTCCAATCCTGATGTACTGTCCAGGAAAGGTGCTTTCCCCCAAATTATTTAAATAATGTGGATTATATATGTTCTCAGCACTAGTGTCCATGGTGCTGGGCTTGGGACTAAGGGGTGACGCTCATTTCACGTTTCCCTTTGAGCAGTACCACCATAATGGCAGGTACCTTTGGGCTAAAAGGTGGAAAGCAAGTGGAGGCATACAGAAGGAAGACAACATTTTAAAGACTCATTTGCACATAGGGGCAGGTGCTGCCAGCTGCTTGGCTCCCATCCCAGCTCTTTCACTGGCCAGTCAAGAGGTAGTATCCCACAGCCCGTCTCCTCCTTACTTCTCCACTCCAATGAGGATCTTCCCGCTCTTGAAAGAGTGGAACCAGCCTTGCATTAGGAGAGCCCACTGGATCCCAAAGGCAGCAAGGAGGAAATTGAAACCAGTGGCTCCAAATCCGTAACGCTTGAGGAATGCCATGAGGAAGCCAAAGCCCACAAAGAGCATCACGTGGACATCCTGGAAAGCTGTGCAGAGGGAAGGGACCGTCAGCTCTGCAGGGAAGGCAGGGCTGTGAGTGCTGTTTGTAGTTGGTGGTGAAAGGAAACTAACCACATCAGTGGCAGTAGGGGGGAATTCAAGGGAAAATGTGTGTTTGTCCCATGTCTCCACATTTCCAAGTCTGAAAATGGCTCAGCTTTCAGAAACTGGCTTTTGGTTAAAAGGCTCAGTTTTAAAAGTAAAAAATGTTTATTAAAAGCTGCATGCATGAGAAGACCGGAGACTAATGGAGTGTACAAAAGAAAACATTTTTCTATTCAGATAGTTTTTTCCCCTTTTGTAAAAAACTCAGAAAATGTTATGTAAAATGAACAGTGAAGTTTTGTTAAAAACACATGAATGGTCATTTTGGGTAGGTCCATCCAATGCAGGGTCCTGGTGATGGCTCAGAGCAAGAAGAGTACAAGAACAAGGGAAGTTTACAAATACATTTTTAAATGCCGCTGAAATCAGTGGCAAAATACCCTTGAGACCAGGATCCCACCTTGTGAGATTAGGAGTGCTTAAACCAGAGAGACCCAGTTCTTCCCACAAATGCTCAGACCTGCTAACTCGAGCCCCTCAGATGCCCTTCCCTGGGGGAATCCAAACCTGCGTGAGCCTCTTGAATGAACTTCTCGGTGCAGTAAACCTGCTGTACTTTTTAATGCTGCACATTTCTATCAGATAAGCATCACTTTGCAATTAAGTGAGCTGAAATGCTGCATACTTACAAATTGAACCATGCAAACCCTCACGCTGGAGGCCACTCTGCCCATGAAAAGAGCAGGAGACCCAAGGCTGGGTTCCCCTGACAGGAGACTCCCACACTGTAGAACAGGTAAGCACAGCAGCGACAGAGCTATGCCAGCAAGTTCTGCATTATGCAGTGCACAAACCATTATAGCCACTACAACCAGCAACGTCTGTGCACCTCAGAGAAGGCACAAGCTCAAGGCAGAGGAAGTTTCAGGGATTTGAGGGGATTTCAGGAATCTGCTCCACCCTGAACCTGTGCTGAAATCCAGCAGCCCCAGATCTGCTCCCTCAGGGACAGTGGGGTTGTATCTGCTGCTTCCTCTAAGGGCTGGGTGAGGATTTGGGTGAGGTGTAGCTCTGCCGAAGCCTTGGCTTTTGTCCTTTGGTGCTTTACGAGATCCTGCAACTTGCATAAGGACGAGCATTTGGTCAGGCTCCAGCAATGTATTGCCATGTTGCAGAGACAGGTTAATCTGCTTGTTTTTAAAAATGCCCCCATGCCTATGAAATAACTCATAAAATCTGGAAGGAGACAAGATCAGCAGCTGGCACTGTTCAGCAGAGGTCACTTCGAATGCAATTCCCCACGTCTTAAGAACCAGTTTTCCTAACTCTGTTTTACCATACAATCCCACAGATTTTCCCTCTGCAGCTGTATTTATTCTCCCCACCTCCCTTCTCCAGTGTAAGCAGCACAATACACAGCTAGAATTATCTGCTGCCATTTGCATTATATATTCCCACTTTCATTCTAAAAGCAGAAATACACAGGTCAGAGTTAAAGCTGCGGACTGTGCTCCATCCGAAAACACAGAAGTTCCCCGCTGTGTGTTAGACCCTGTACAAACCCAGGCAGAAGAGCAGGTCTTTCTTCAAACTGCACCCAGTCTAAAGCCTTTTTTGAACCCTTGCATTTGTTTTCCCTTGGGAAGAATAATGTTGGCATCACTCAGAGACAGCCGAGGTGCTGCCATGCTCTAAAGGTTTTGTGACCCTGCTTTTGTGGGAGGATAATTGCCGTCACTATCAAGAGGAAGTGTTTGGGCTTTGGGAATGCTACCTGTGCTGAAGAATCTAATTTCTTTTCCCTAGAGAGCAGAGGAGCCATCCATTAGGAAATATTGATTCAAAATGAGAAGGAATTGTCACACTGACTGGACCTGGCAATGGGCACCACTGACACAACCGTGCATAGACTTCCCTCTGCCTGCCTTCCCCATCATCTCTGGGCTTGGAGGACCTGTCAGTTTGTCAGTCCTACCCCACTGCCATTGCAGACAGGTCCTATGGGCAGCAGCGGTTGCAGACACATTAATACAAATAATCCTCTGGTGTTCAGCCATTGCACTGTCTTCTGAGCAGCGCTGGATGGACAGAAGAATCAAAATGTCAGGGCTTGGTCTCTTTGTCATGTTTGCCCATCTTTGCAGAGAGAGAATATTTCCAATTAGATAATGGAGAAAAGCCATCTGTGCTTTTGGGCATGTGAGCCCTTCCTCAGGTCTGAAACAGAAATGTAATTCAAAGCTAAACTGAGCTAAGCAGTTGCTCTTAGGTTGATTCAGTTGTATGAATCCATGCAGCCATTTGAGAGGGAATATTTGGCACTGAGGAGTGGGGGTGGGATATGAGGACTGAAGAGATGTCACATCCTTAGCTCCTACAAGCTCTTTCTTGGACCCCTGATGTCCTCCAAGCACATCAGTGACAAGAGCATCCCTTGGCCACTGCTGCTGCTTCACACCAACCCATGTGGGGTTAGTCCCAAGGGCAGATCTCGAGGGAGAGCCCAGGGCAGCCATGGCCATAGACTAACTCAGAGGCCAGCTGAGCAGCAGGTTTCTGTAAGCAAATCCTTTTCTGAACTAGTTAATCCTCAGCAGCTACAGGTTTCTATAGCTCCTTTGATTTAGCAGGTGTTTTTAATGGAAATGTTCTAAATAGATGCATGACTCAGGCCTGTTGCTTCCTTGGAAACAATTGCCTACAGAAGCAGCCTGTTCTGAACGGTTCACAAAGATGACCAGCCCTGGAGATCAAATCCAGGCAAAGGCACCACCTGGCCAGAAGGGCTTTAACCACCTGAATAATCCCTGTGGCAATACGATGCAGTGACCAAAGAGCCCTGGGAACCTGGTGGGTTAGGAGGATTCCGGCATCGAAATGCCAGTAGCTAAAGGGTAATTTAGTAGTGAGGGGGAGGACGTAGGAAGGGGAGGAAGATGTCACAGGATCTCAACAGCCGTTCCTCCGTATGCACAGAAAAGCTTACTCTGATCCATAGCTGAGGGAGGGGGCAGCAAGCCGAAACTTGCAGGGTGCTGGGAAGACGTCAGCCCTATTCCTGGAAGAAAGACGTCACGTACTGGTGTCACTGTACCCTGCTGACAAAGCCCCAAGAACACTGGAGGGCTATAAGGCTTTTCTCTTGCTCTTTGGTGTGCCCCAAACCAGCCTCAAGGCAAGAGCCTAACTTGCCAGCAATTGGTGGAGATATTGCCTCTGACAGGCTCTGCCATGGGATGGGATGGGATGGGATGGGTTGGGATGGGATGGATGGGATGGGGACCAGCCAGCACCAGGACTAGGTTTCCCAAATACTCACATGGGTATCGGAAGTAGAAATCGTTCTCTATGTCACTGGTCACATTCATCTTTTGCTTCTCTTCCTCCCAGTGCGCATCAGCTTCGGGGCTGAAGCGCACAAAGACCCCGAAGAGGACGATCATGGCTACCTCCCAGAGGAGGCATACGAGCGGGAGCCGCCAGCGCATGTACGTGTTCTTCACCATCCCCTGGTGCCTCGGCCGCTCCATCCACAGAGATCCCTGGGGGCCCGGCAGACCGTGTTAGCCCACGTCCCCCGCACCCGGCCAAGGCGGGTGACATATATAGGTTGGAGAGGGCGAGGTGGGGCCCAGGGAGGTGCCTGCAGCAGGATCACGTTTCAGAGTGTAAGAGCTTCAGCAGGCTTGCTCCTCTTGCCCTCCTTCCTCCCTGGGAGGAGGGATAGGTCTCAGCACCTTTTCGCTGAGCAGCTTGAGCACCTCTGAGCCCTGCCTCCCTGCAGACAGGTAGATGTGAAGGCCAGTGCGAGTGGGGAGTGGAGCCCGGGCGTCCTGCCCCCTGCTCTGCCCGGCTCCACACCCCTTCCATTCCCCTTGCAGGAGCACCCTAACCATAGTCCCCAGTGCCCTCCCTCCCTGCACTGGGCACTCCCCTCACAACCCCCTGCCCCGGCTCTGCAAGCACCCTTCCCCAGCTGGCACTGAGGGTGAAGGCAGGGTGCCCCTTGCTCCAGCTCTCAGCTGTCCCCCTGCCATCTCGTGGGGCACAGCAGCAGCCCCAGGAGACTCTTTGCCTCGGGGTGAGACCGCCCTGCTCCGTGCTTTGCAGCATGCATCCAGACAGTCGACCACACCGAGCAAGTCAGGGTGGACGTGAGCAAGACAGGCTTGCCACCCCATGCAGGGCAACTCCCAGAGCCTCTTGGGCAACACCAAACTGTCACTGGGGCCCGTTTCCTCCTGGGAGCCTCTGTGTGGGGTGTGGAGGTGGGGGGACAGAGCCCTGCTGCAGTGGGGGTCTGCCTGGGGCTGCCCACCCCCAACTCAGAGCAGCTGGCTCTTTGACCAAGAGTGAATGGGGCTGAGCTCAGGGGCCATGCTCCCTTTTGATGACCAGGAGGAAAATGAGCTGTGGGGCCTCCCCACATCCCTGCCAAGGCAGCCTGAGTCACTGGGTGCTGGTCCCACTGTGGGGCAGTCCCAGGAGGAAGATATATGCTTTAAACCAAGTGCCAAGATCCTGCATGCATGCACAGACATGCGATGGCCCTGCCAAGGCTGCCATATATCTGTAAGGATATATGTGACACATGTCCTATAATATCCCGGAGTGATTTACTCAGTGCATCCTCCCATGAAGACAAGTCGGGCTGGGGCTGCATGAACCAGGGTAGTACTCTGACATGGTGCTGGAGATGGGACTGGAGACCTCAGAGCTGCAGCCTAAACATCCCCTCCTCTGCTATGGGGCTTCCTTTAATTAATAAACAGAAACACAATGCTCCTTTCTTCCCATGATTTTGAACCATGTGCTCTTTCCCCAAAGAGCTGGGTGAGACCTCCAAGCGGATCCCAGCTCCTTCCTCTGCCTGCAGATACCCGAGATGCCTGTAAGCCTTCAAGAGATGAAAGACTGCAGCCCAGGCAAGCTGCCCAAATTTGCTGATGGCATCTAATTGTGGCCTGCAGGCTGAGCAAGCAGCACTGATTTCTGTGTTGATTAGGCAATAATTTGAGTTTATTAGTTTTTCTTGTTTGCTTTCTTCTCAAAATGACAGATGGCGGAAAAATGCTGTGGATGGTCTTGAAGAGACTGACAGCCACACAAAGCCATTCTTGAGCCTCTTTTGGGCCCCGTGCATGCAGCAGGGCAGAGGCAGCTTTGGAAAGAGCCGGATAGATGCAGCTCAGGAGCACTTCTGTATGGCAGAGGAAGCAGCTAGCGATGCAGACACACCAGGGAGGGTCAGCTGAGAGTAAGACAGCAAGTGAACCCAGACAGCAAGTGAATGCCGGCCCATGGGAGAGCATCGGGGTGCAGGCTCCTTCCCGCAGCCCCAGGGAAGCACTGGGAGGTCGGGGCCGCAGACCAGTGCTGTGCTTGGCAAGGGTCCAGACCAGCACCCTTCTCCTCCTGCCCATGCTGGGGCTGAGGAAAAGGGAACTCCACCTGCCTAGCCCTTTACCCTGCACGAGCAGAGCTTCAGCCGGCTTTGGGTCACTTGGTGGGGACACCTAAAGCAAGTGCATGTTGTTGTTATCCTGAGGACGGGTGCTCCCTCAGAGTGATGCTGCTCACGACCCACCCACTATGTTTTTGGGTCTCCCATTACACATGGTTTCTGCAGGGCGGTCTCAGCTGTACACACCAGGAAAGAAGAGATCTCCAGCTAGAAAGAAGCTGAAATCCCTAAACAATGCCTGAGCCCTAATCGCTAGAAGCACTGTTGATAGTTGCATGTTCTCCTGCCAGCTACGTGGTAGGACCAGTCTTCAGCCCTACCCTTGAGCAGCTCTTAGACACTTTAAGAAAGGCAACACAGAGGCACAAAGGAGCATTTTATAACACAAGGGAACTTGCTAAGGCCTGGCAGTGTAGCCCCCAGCAGTTATGTTCTGTGGTTACCCTTTAGCAGAAGAAACCAACCTGTAGAGCTTTTCTAATCCAAGGTCTCACTGAAATGGCAGCGTCCCCAGAAAAGCAGCTTGCAAAGCCCTTGCACAGACCAGGAGGCAGCAGGTCTGTCCCACCCGCTGTCCCTGGCCCCTCTCCCCTGTGTCTGGAGGCTGAGGACAAAAGCTAACAGCTTTTTTGCTGTCCTGATAGTCTCACCTTGCTGCACTGCCTTGCACTGCCCCTCCTTATCGACCTGCAGATCAGCACCTTGCCACTGCAGTTCCATCGGAGCTGGCATGCTCCACTGGCTGCCCACACCGTGAGAGCCCATTAAAGGACCAGCTTCTCTCCAGGCTCCTTTGGAGGGCCAGGGTAACGCTAGAAAGGCTGACGGGGCTGTGCCAGCACAGGTGCCTGCAGCGATGCAGGCAGAGCACTTCCTACGGTGGGTTAGACCAAATCCTTTGCGTCCATCCTACAAAGTACCTAACTGCGTGGCAGGACACATGGGGCAGACTTCACCATGCTCCGGTCACAAATATCAAGCTGCTTAAAAGCCCTGTTGGAAACTCCATGCGGTGTGAGCTAGCACAGTGCGCGCTGGAGGCAACGCTTGCCTGCTCCACCACTGAATTTGGCCCATCTATTCCGATGCCCATAAGAGTGGCACGTTTTGCCAAAAAAAACCAGTGGGATGATGCTGGGGGAAGAGGGGCAAGTACATTTGTCCTTTTGTTCTGGAGATGTGGGACTAGGGCTGGCAGCGGTCAGATCTCAGTTGCCTTGGGAAGGCTCTGGGTGAGGGTTGTACTGTACTGGTCCTAGCTGGGTCTCCCCCAGCTTCTCACTTTTACAAGCACTAAAAATACATGAGGGATGTAAAAAGAAAATCTAAAGCACAGAGAAATCCCTCCCTCTTGCCTGGAGGTCTTGGGGCAGCTTCACCCCGGAGAGGAGGGAATGGGGACTCCTTGAGCTGCTGCGAACTGTCTTGGCAGATGTTATCGCAGCCAACGCTGGGCCAAGGCGCTGTGCTGGCTCCGAGAGGTGACCACAAAACCAAGCACCCCGGGGGCCTGGAAGTGTCCAGGGGAGGGCAGAGCTGGAAGTACTATCTCCACTGTCTGCAGTTTTGTGGGTGCTGGCCTGACAGTCCCTGACTGCTTACCCTCGCCTTTCCCTCCTTTATCTTCTGGCAGCTCCAAGGATTCACTGGAGTGAGGAGATCCAGGTAAAACCAGGCAATACCAGAACTTCTCCAGGGGAGGGACATGAGGCTGGGCTAGCCCACATGCAGCCAGCAGCGATCCTTGCTCCTGGCTGGATTTACCCTGGAGCTCATGCTGGCTTGCCTAGCTCGCTGGCAAGCAGAAGGGAGACAGATCAAATCCTCTTCCATTAAGACAGAGAACCAAGGAATTTGCCTCCCCAGGAGGCACCAGTGACCTCCCATGTCACTCTACACCCAGGCCAAAGCCACCTCCAAGGACTTTAATGCCCAAGAAGCACAGCCAACCCTCCCAGCTGCCCCCTTCCCTTCCTGGAGATCCCTCCCTTCTCAGATGACTGCCTGGAGATCCACCACAGAGCCCTTTGCCCAGCTTGACTTGCTCTTCCAGAATCAGTGGGCAAAGCAGCAGCAGCCACTACCAGTAGCCTCTGGGCACATGGGGTGAAGGGGACACTGGCGGGTGATGGTATGTGGTGGCTCAGAAGCCTTCATGCAGCACAAGTGAGTCTCTGGGCATTGCCTAGCATCAGAGGTGACTTGTTGCTTGTGCAGGTCCTTGAGGAGTGTCCTGAAAGCAAAGCATCTGAGTCAATCCAAAACAAAAGCTTTTTTGGCTGGCTCAGCAGAATGGCAAACAAACTTTCCACTGGGGCGGGACAGAGTGGTGGTATGGTGGGGGATCAAACAGTTCATTTAGGTCTGGGTTTTCTCAGCCCTTCTTTCAGCCTTGACTGTTAAATATCACTCGGGGAGAAATGTTGAAAAGGTCAAAATAAAGCAAGATTTTTTAAAATTATAAAAGCCCCTCTCTGGATCAAAGTGCCAACCAAACATGAGCCCAATTTACAAATGATTTTTCTTGTGCCCTCTCCTTCCTTCCAAGAAACATTTATCGGCAAGTAAATTATTGTCCCAAGATAACCCAAGGGTTCTGTTTGAGAGAGAAGTCAATGTCCTTGAGGAGCAGAAAGGGTGAATGTCTCTGCGAGCAGTGCAAGCGTGGGACAGCGTAAGAAGCAGAAGTGTGAGCGACTGGGGCTGTCATGCTGGGAAACATGCAGGTCACCGGGGCTCAGCCAGCATCTCTGATGGCTTTCACAAGAGCTGGATGGGCTTCAGGAGCAAATACACTGGAGCGGGCGGGAAAGGAGCAGGGGCTTGAGCAGCCAGCGGCGATTCCTGTGTCAGGAACTGCCAGGCTTTGCTGGGAAAATCCCCCATGCCCCAAACCTGTTTCTGGTCCCAGGTGAACTGTGATAAGGCAGGTTTTGGTCACACTCTGCTAAGTGTCCTCGACAGGCTGCTGGGACGGATGCCAGCGGCCGGGTGATGGCAGCGGAGCACAACTGGGTTGGCTCTTCTTCAGGGCTCATACAGGTGAATGATTTATTGACAAGCAGCATGAGATGTCTCACAGGGCCAAGAGCAACCCCCAGCCAGGAGGAGGGACCCATGGCTCCCTGGGGAGCCCACGTCCCCGAGACTGCAGGCTGCCTGCCACCCTTTCAGCTAGGGAGACCTGGTGTCCTTCCCTTGCTCTTGGCGGCAGGTTTCTCCTGCGCACCCGAGTGGATCAGCCCCTTGTTCCAGCTCATTAAACCCGCTTGTGTTCATAGTCACCACCAAAGCCAAATGGGTGGTTTATTGCCTGCTTGTCTTTGTTGCTTTATAAATATGACTGGCTGCTGGTGACACTGGTTTAAGCTGGGGCATTCAAGCTGTGGAGAGAAGGGTGGCGTGGACATCCGGGCGGCTCTGGTCTGCGGGGCTTCCTCCTCCCTGTTACCCGCTGGGATCTATCCACACTTGGATCACACCCGCAGGGTAAGACGCGCTCCGAGACCTGCAGGGAGACGATGCTCAGGGGCAAGGTGCTTGACAGCAACTCATGGGCTTTGCACTGCACCTCCCTGGCCGACAGCCCCTGTCCAGACCTTTCGCCCGTAAGGGCCCGGTCCTTGCCGTCCTCTGGGGAGGCTCAGGGAGGAGGATAAGCCCTGGGGTGGCATCACCCCCCGCGTCTGCCGGGCCTCCTGGGCCGGTGGCAGGGCTCCCGCCCGCCCCTGCGCCCCGGCCCTGGGCCCGGCCTGCCGGCGGGCAGCCGATCGCTG
>VZTV01004726.1:759-20044 GCA_013400875.1 Anhinga rufa | reverse complement strand
CCACTGCTCTCCCTTCATCTAGCATCCAGTCACCCCGTCATAGAAGGCTCTCAGGTTGGCCAAGCATGATCTCCCCTTGGTGAATCCATGTTGACTGCTTCCAATAACCTTCTTTTCCTCTACATGCCCTGAGATGACCTCCAGAATGAACTGTTCCATCACCTTTCCGGGATGGAGGTGAGGCTGACTGGCCTGTAGTTTCCCAGGTCCTCCTTGCCCCTTTTTGAAGACTGGAGTGACATTGGCTACCAGCCCTCCCACTGCTCTGCACTGCAGTGCCGTGCAAATGCCACATACCAGCTCTGCAGAGAATCAGGTTTGCCCACACTTGGTTGAACAGAAGTCTAGTTTCATTAATATTATGAGAGTATTAACATCTAATAACTTTAACACTCTGTACCTAGAAAGTCACAGTATTAGTACCATGTCAATATATTGATTTGTTTCAAATCTATACCACTGTTCATAGGAGTCTTGACTTGTACACTATAATGACTCACGTAACAGCTCATATCCATTACAATGACAAAAGCTTGGCTGCACTTGAGCCGTAAGGCTGAGTTCTGATGATATGAATGTATCACTGAAAGATGAAGACCAGCCCATATGAAAGTAAATGTCAGGAATACTTAGTGTAATTCCTAAAGGTCTGGTAATAATATTGACTGTATTGTCACTGAAGTAGTTATAAGTAAGTTTTGGCAATACTTTTATTTCTACTGCGTATCCATTGGATAGGCTACTGGATGGATGGAGGGTGCTTAGAAATAGTATTAATATGAACATTGCTAGACCCTTGATCAAACAACTTTACTAGGGCAACCCATGCACATAACTCTGAGTACAGTGGCAGAGGAAGACAGACATCTAAAGGCTGCACCAGCAACACCTATTCAGTGTTCTGACTTTTACAACTTTGGCTGTAACTATTCTCAAAACCAAACACTTCCACTTGAAACCAAATAAAAAGAACAGACCAGGACAATAAAAGCACCATGTTCTATTAAGAAGCAAGCAGCAGCTGACCCCAAGAAAAACGTTATAGTGCACTTGCATTTTACAAAAAACAGGAGATTGTTTTCTTCATTAGGTTTTGGTATTACCAAATATGAAACTCTCACTCACTGAGCTGCGCCATGCACTACCTAAACCTGCAAGGTACCAACACCGCAAAAGTAGATTGTAACTATAAATACAATATTATTACTAAATGATTTATTATACCATTGAACTGCTAGCAAGACAATAGTTTGACTCTACTTACTGACTGGCTGTTGAATTGGTTTATTGACCAAAACAAAAAGCCTAGGTCCATTTATCTCCCAAGTAATGCAGAAGTCTTGAACTTCTGGATATGACTTACTGCTATAAGGAGCCACTCAAGAGCCCAGACGCAGTCCAAGCAAGTATTCACACACCCTGATGCTGATCCCATTCACTGTTGGATTGACAGCTTTTGGAGCTAAGATGCCCTTCTGTGTTTGTTACGGTGGCAGTCTTACTAGAAGTACTTCTAAACAGTTAACAAATGTAAAACATAATAAAACTAAGGTTTAGCCCTAATTTGATGATGTAGAATTGCATTGCTTGCATATGTTATATAACATAAAACCAATTCAACAGCAGCCTCTATAAAAATCAGCTACTCGCATATTAACCCAGCACAAGCACTCTCTAACTGCTGAGAACAGCTCTAAGCCACGACTAGGATGTCCAAGCCCTAAGTGGAGTGACAGGATGGAATATTTAAGTTGGATTTCTTCCAGATTTATTTTAGATGTCCTGCAGTTGTCATCTCTGTGCTTCTTAAGGGATCTTAAATTGCCACATCTTTGCCCCACACAGTCATCTAATGTTTAACTGAGGAATAAAGAGGTCAGCACAAGGTAGGTTCCTAGGTTCAGCATTAGGCTTTACCACAGTGTCCTGCTCCGAAACATACAGTATTTCTGCTGATGATGTTGGAAATAAATTAGACTATCTCCTCAAATTGTCAAAAGCTACCTTTAAATGGAGATCCAATGTTTTCCATAGGTTTTATACTTTTAAATCAGAGAAGGGAAAAAAAACCATTTTTGGCTAGTGAGTCCATTCTGGATATGCACAGATGGAGTGAAATTATTTTGTGGTGTAACTGATAAGGAAAGTTAATCACTAGATAGAAATTGGTTGGGAAATAGATTTAAATGGCTGAGCAATATAACTTGCCTTATTTGGCTGCCACCGGCAATGCAACAAAAGTAGCACTCCTGAGATGCAGAAGAGATGTTTATAGTAGGGAAAACAACACAGAGACAGACATGCTGAGGTCTCTTTATCTGATAACTTTGCGGTAATTGCCTTTCATGCCCTGTGGCATGTAGGATGCACTAATTTGGCATTCAGTGAGTACAGCAAATAAACATAATGCAAACAAAGAAGAGTCAAACTCTACACTTCTGCTTTACCTTACTAAATTAGCAAGGCAGAGCAGTGTTTGCATCATCACAAAGTCTGAGGTAGACATTTCTATGGGCCAACATCATCCTCTTCGTAGAGTCCAGTCTCATTTCCATCAGTGCAACCTGACTGATTTCACCGTTCTTTCTGATCGGCTCTGCTGTGAGGTCTGGTTCTATTTGCTGGCTGAGACTTCATCCTTGGCTTGAACCCCAAATGAGTGGTTACAGGCATTTCTTCCTCTTGTCCAACTGTCTGCTGACATCTCCTATACTGAAGGTAGGGAACGTTCAAAAACTGTTTCTACCAAAATCAGCATTAATTTTGCCTCTGATTTTACTGGGTTTAGAACTTGTCTCTATCATCCCTTCCTCTCTCTTCACCAACTACTGCACAGAAGCAAAACCATCAGTATTGCTAAGCATAGCTCAGTTCCCTGCCACCTTCTTCTGTTAAACAGGCTTTTAAAATATTCTTAATTTACATTTTGGGGTTTTCTCCTGTACTTTTTATACTGGCAGTGTCTCGCCTCCTAAAAACCACATACAGCTGTGAGTAAGCGTGTTCCCTCTTTCTCATAATAGCTGACCCCAAAGACAGCAAGCCTTTGCTACTAGCTGCAGGGCTGAATGCACAACACTATGCTCTACCTGACACAGCTGGAGCTACTCCAGATCTGCTTTACAGTCACTCGTTCAGCATCCAGAGCCATCACTTCACGTAGTTTAATTGTGGGGGAAGAGTACCAAGGACAACAAGAATGAAAGAAGAATGGACTAAGGTACACAAACAGGTATACATGCATATACAAATGAGGCATATGCTCACTAACTTTTATTATTTGCTGTTTATAATCTGGTCACACCCTTGGTTCCCAGGCCCATTATGAAAAATCTTATCAGTGTTCCATGCACATAGTGGTCTTTTTCACAAAGATTAGACAACAGATGCCAGAGTGAGATTTTGTATTAATAACACACTGAGGCAATAATCAGTAATACATTGATCCTTTACATCCTTACGAATTTGCTAATAGAGGCCAGGATTCACCCCTACGGAAGGTAAATTCAGCTCCCATTGCATTCAGTACAAGTTGTACACATTTCTGTAAGGGATGAGTTGAGTGCAGAGGGTTTGGTGGGTTTTGTTACAGCAAATTAAGTAAGATGTAACATTTGCAAAGAGAAATGGTTGAAGAGGGGCAAAGATAAAGTCTAAGGTCTAAATGCCGGGTTTGCATGTATGCCAGCTGCTCTGCAGCACAGGAGAGAGAGAGAAGCAAACAAATACTTACCAGGTTTAATTTCCAGCAGCTTCAGCCTGGAATCCTCAGGGGGATGCAAACGCCTCTTTTTGCGCCAGCAACGTGCTGGGTATGTGTACAGCTGACCTGGGGCCAGGCCTGGAGATTAAAGGCAAAAAATAAATATAATCACATTTCAGTTTGTAAACCACAAGTACTGTCTCTAGCATCTTTGCTCTTGCCCTTCCAGCATCTCATTGTTGGAGGGTTCAGTCCTGCAAATCGTGAGGCAGAACTATGCACTCAGGGCATCCAGTGCTCCTGAGGCTCCTCAGCACCTCTTGGGATCAGGCCTACAGAGAATCTAGGTCCCACTTATATACTTCACTCAGCTCACTGAAACCAGAGCTGCACATAAATAATTTGTGATTTCTTCAGGGTAAATAGAATTTCAGACTCTCCTGGGTCACAGGGGTGATGCCTCCTCCACAGACAGAGAAAGCCCCTTGGGAGAAAAGAGATGAAGTTCTGACATGCAAATCATAAGGCCCTGATGCACAGAGCAGCTCAGAAAACTCATGTCTTCCGAGTGGGAGCAAACCAAGATCCATGAGGTCTGGCTATTTGGACTCTGCATTTTTGCTTAAATTCTGGACTTTTTTTTGAAGACAGATTCCTCATCCTGGTTATTACCTCCCCATGCCAACACCCTGAACGAGGGAGCAGTAATGTTAATACTACTGCGTGCTCCATTGAATCACATTTGGCATCGCTGGTTTCTGAGCTGCCCTGGCTCTCCTGACAGACACCCCTTAGCCAACGTTCAGGCTATGCTTTGCTCTCTTGTATTCAGAACACAGCAGGGCCTCATGAATGCATCGCTACTAGGGGCACAGAAGCACACTTCCAAGTGCTTCAAAGTATCCTCAACTGCCCCAGATATTCATGACTCACAGAAATACCCAGCAAGATACAGAAAAGTTGGAAAAATGTCATTCTCTTTCCTGATTCCCCTGCCCTTTCCATGCACCAATTCTGCTTTGGCTCTTCTGTCCTTCTGCTGTTGCTGTTAGTCTTCAAGGGGCTAGAGAGTGCGACGGCAACTCCAGACTCATTGCCCTTAGAAAACAGGTAAGACCACATAAGAGAGAGGACAGGATTGGTGTTACCATATTTGAAACCGTTCCAACAGTGAACAGCTGGACAATGTCAAGGCAGTGCCAGTAAAGCAGAACAGCTCAAGGGCAGCAAGATGGCCCAAGATTTCTCAGCCATCCTTTCTGAAGCAGCCAGGAAAGTGTGCCAGCCTGGGAACAAAACTGACTCACTGAACCAAATGAGGATAAAAAAACCCAATATCCTGTTATTTGGGTGGGGTGGGGTGGGGGGAAAAGACACAACAAAATTATTCACCTCAAGAGAATGAGCTAATCAAGCCAACAAGGCCAAGTGTCAGGTCCCAGACGTCGGTCACAACAACCCCATGCAACGCTACAGGCTTGGGGAAGGGTGGCTGGAAAGCTGCCCGGCAGAGAAGGACCTGGGGGTGCTGGCTGACAGCGGCTGGGCATGAGCCAGCAGCGTGCCCAGGTGGCCAAGGGGGCCAGCAGCACCCTGGCTTGTATCAGCAATAGTGTGGCCAGCAGGAGCAGGGCAGTGATCGTGCCCCTGTGCTCGGCACTGGTGAGGCTGCACCTCGAATCCTGTGTTCAGTTTTGGGCCCCTCACTACAAGAGGGACATTGAGGTGCTGGAGCGTGTCCAGAGAAGGGCAACGAAGCTGGTGAAGGGTCTGGAGAGCAGGTCTTGTGAGTAGCAGCTGAGGGAGCTGGGGCTGTTTAGTCTGGAGAAGAGGAGGCTGAGGGGAGACCTTATCACTCTCTACAGCTACCTGAAAGGAGGTTGTAGTGAGGTGGGTGTTGGGTCTCTTCTCCCAAGTCACTAGCGATAGGACGAGAGGAAATGGCCTCGAGCTGTGTCAGGGGAGGGTTAGATTGGGTATTAGTAAAAGTTTCTTCACTGACAGAGCGGTCAGGCACTGGAACAGGCTGCCCAGAGAGGTGGTAGAGTCACCATCCCTGAGGGTGTTCAAAAAACATGTAGGCGTGGTACTTCAGGGCATGGTTTAGGAGGCCTTGGGGTGTTGGGTTGATGGTTGGACATGATGATCTTAGAGGTCTTTTCCAACCTTAATGATTCTATGAAATTCTGCAAATGAAGCCTAAGCTCCTTGCTTGAAATATTTCAACTGTTGGGAATGCCAGTTCAGACCCCAACACTTTCCACCTACTTCCAAAGCCTCGGTGCATAAGTGGAGCATCTACAGCACACTGCCTAGGTATGGCCGAGCGATGGAGTATTCACAGAGATCCTGGCTGTTCCAGGGCTCAGAATGCTACTGAACTGGGGCTTTTCATGTCCTTCCTTCATTGCTGCACAGCTTGCTGGGCATTATGCCCACCCAAGGACACATTTCAGAGTGGGGCACTTGGGACTGGTTTGGGAATAAAAATGTGAGTAACTAGCACTTCAACAGTGTTTGGACACACTTCTTCATGGCACTTTGCAAACATTAACCACTGCAAACAATTGCTATTATGATGAGGTAGATTGTGCCTGGCTCTCGTGTGAGTCATTAAAGAGGTGGAGGCAAGAAGCCTCACCCTTTCACAGCAGGTCCTGTGCAAGTACTCACTCACAGCATTGAAATGGTGGTTGCTAGACCAAAGCAATAGGACAGAGAATCAGCCCTCCATTGCACAGCCCTCCACAGAGGAGTCATTTCAATGAAATAAGAACCATGCCTTTGAGCGGTTTTCCCAGACAGGAGCACGGATCTACTGCAGTTTTGGGGAAATATCTGTTAATGTGGGTTCAATTATTGAGTGGTCTTATATGAATTAGCAGTTCTGGATTCAGCCAGGACTGTGAAAGCCAACCAGAAATGCTGAAAGCCCAACAAGAAACAAAGCAGGTATCCTTGAAAAGACAGAGGTGGGGAAAGCCTCTTCCCTAGAGGACATACAGCCCACTCCAGGTGGCAGATAGATCAATAAGAGATGGATGATCCAGCATCCATCTCTGCACCCCTTGAGGTAAGCTCTCTGTCCCTATTCACAATACCCTTGCTCATTAATACTCAGCCATCCAATGAACTTAAAATATATACCAGACCTTCACTTGATCCAAACCCATCAAATTCTACCTTCAGTTCTCCACCCTGACCCCGGTCTGTCACTGTGCTGGCTCACAAGAAGTGTGGATCTTTGATTGTTTACACAAAGGAGGGGCAAGAAAGACAGGGTCAGCTCTGAACGCTTTGAGTCTAGCCCCTTCACAGTCAATCTTGCAATGCATATGGAAATAATGCATATACAGGTCTTGCTGTCTTCAGTCGTGGCTCGGTTGTCTCTCCCTCCGGTGCCTTATAGGGCAACCAGAAAAGGTTCCAACCATTTGCTTATAGAGGAAATAGCAAAACCTGCAGTGAGTTATGTTGTTTATCTCATTAGTGTAGGAGAGTCATAACTCAAAGCTTGTGTGAAAGGCTGGGGGAGGAGGGGAAAAGAAAGAGGGAGTTATGTGCAGTATTGTGTGAAATTAACCCTGAACTGTTTATCATGAGGTGCAGTTTTCTGACTCCTTTAACAAAGAGGACAGCCAGATACCAGGTTAATATGCTGGGATCCTGACTCTCCTCTCTGGCTTTCAAGCCCTCTATAAGTGAAAAGAGGTCCCGGAGCTTTACCATTTGTCTTTATACAGGTTTTCAGGTTGGGGATAGTAAATGGCAGTGAATACAGCACACAAGACAGATGCCAGGGTGGTTGGCAGAGAATTTTCAGAGCCCTCCAGTATGGGCATTGTGTACAGCCTGAAAACAGTCATGCTAAAACTGTAGAGGGATGCTTTGACCCACCATAATACAACAAGAAATAGATGATGCAAAGAGACCCAAGGGAGCTCTAAATGGGCTAATAAAAATCAAGAAAGAGGAGAGCAAATATGGGGGAGGAGGGCTGCTTCATTTTGCACTGATTATTCTAATTCAGAATAACAAAGGCATCAGATTTGGTGGCTGATGCAGATGCAGGAGGCTTGTTTCACTTAAGACTCTCTGTGAAGAACGTTCCACCATTAGTCCCCCCTGGAGCCCTGCAGGAGAAATGCCACTGATCCTCTTTTGCAGGGTAAGCTCCCGAACAGTTCACTATCAGAAGTAAGGAAAGAAAGATTTGCACAGTGAATTTGCTCAAGGTAGTCCAGAGAGCTTGTAGCTGAGAAAGGCAAAGCGTTAAGACCCCTTGGTCCCTGGTGTGGTACCATAACACTGTTATGATCACTTCTTCTGTACGTGCAGAGACACCAATGAGACCCATACCAGACTAACTATGTCTATCTTTGTAGCAGATACTCTTCCCAAAACATTTCTTCTGGATATAGCTGATGTATACCCGCTTATGACTGCATTCAAAAGGATAAAAATAGCCGTCCCTTACTCATAACAAGATGCTACAAGAACAGAAATTCCTTGGGTAAACAGATTAGGAAAAAAAAAAAAAAAAAGGAAAGCTAGTTTTGCCAAAGCATAATCTCTTAGGAATGAGGAATTTTCAGCTGAAACAAAAACCCAACTGTGGTCATGAAGCAACCTACAAGAGAAGGGTTAGCCCAGAACCTCAGACAACTCTCAGCCTGTAAACCACATTCAGCAGTCCCAGTAGTTGAAACATTCTCAGAGTATTTTTAACACTGGCAAAACACCTGTTGTCTCCTGCACCAGAAGTGGCTGCATTTTACTACAGAAAGAGTTTTCTGATAGTACTGCAAGACAATACTACTATGGATATTTTAGGAATAGGAGCAGTGCAAGCATCATTCCCTCAGTATAACCTAGGAAAGGGAGAGGGAAAGTTTCAGCTAAGCACCCTTCAGAGGCAGCGATCACTTTCTTAGTCTGCCTCCAGGCGTGGGGGGAATATCCTATGTGTTCCTCCCATTTCACCTCCTGCAAACTGGCCGGTGGAGGAGGTAAGAGCAGGCTGCACCTTCCCATAAATCCAGATCTGGAGTTTTGGGGGGGTTTCAGTATGGTTTACAGGAACTGGCATGTGTATATGCACACATGTGCATGTTGTGCTTCCGGTACCCATGCACCCTAGCCCTGTCTCTGCCTTTGATTCTCTGGTCTGCACTGAAAAAAAGCCAAAAAAATACAAACCCAGTTTGGTGCTGTCAAAAAATCTGTTCCCTGAGCTAATGGTGGGTCAGATACTAAGCCATACTCTAGCAAAATTTCCCCTGGGGTTCGGGAGGACTTCTATCTGAGTAACATCTCCAGTCTTTGAACTGGTGACTGTCCTTTGCCTTTCAAACAAGGATTTCAGAGGGATTTACTCTAACAAAGGAAAGACTGACCAAAGTCTAAAAAATAACAATGCTTTTCTCCCTTGAGCTTCACTGAGCTTTGGAACAGGCATTAGCCAAGGCTCTTTAAGGACATATACTAACTTCTTTCTGCACCCGAGGAAACTGCAGCTCCAGAACTGATATCCAAGTAATTTGTCCAAAGCAGAACCAGGAGTTATAGGTATATTTCTAACCATCAGAATTACGTTCGTTCCAATAACTGGACTCTCCTATATTTTACCTCGGCTTCATATACTTCCCAGTATAATTCCTCATTTTCAGCACTCATCTGAGAAACTCCCATCTCTGCCTCTCCACCCTGAAGATAATTCCAGGCCTGCTTAGAGCAGGGCATTGTGTCTTCTGCTACAGACTAGGATCAATAGCATTAAAAGAGCTACAACGATGCGGCCTTAGAAACTACCATGTCAGGCACTTCTTTGGGTAGAGAGAGAATAATTAGCATGAGCTCTCTGCAGTTACCAAAGGAAATCCCCTGCAGGCACAGCGGTTTAGGCAGCTTCTCTTCTGTGTGGCCTGTAGCAGGTTTGAGCTCCTATTAATTAAACCCCATGAGGGCTCAGTGGCCAGCCCTCCATACATGCACTTGCATACACAGACACAACGCTACCAACCTGGTCCTCTGTGCCTCTTCTCCATCCAGATGTAGCAGTTGTTCTGAGCTACCCCAGTTTGCGAATCCAGGAAGGGAAGGCGGACACTTCGCTCAGCACACAGCCGAGAGTTGTAGCTGCGACAGTGCTCAATTGCTTCTTTGTAGAACTGGTCCCCGAGTCTGCCAAAGAGACAGGGCAGAGAGTAAGAAAGATTGCACTGCCCCCTCAAACAAGACTAGGAAAAAGGGAACATAAGATTGGTTTAAAAATGGACAAGCAGAAAAGCTTTCCCTGAACACATGCAAAGCTTGCCGACATGTGACACTGCTGAAGCAGATCATGCAGAAAGTGCCACCAAAAGATCAGACTCTCAGGAACTGGACACAGATCTTTTCAGTAGTGGCATAGCTAATGAATGAGCAAATGATGCAACCACACTGGCCCATGACCATGGGTCAGGCTACATATACACCACGGTGAACTCATTCTATTGTTTCTCTTTCCCCGTAGCTTGTCCGGCCAATTCAGTAAAACCAATCATTTCAATCCTGCATTACAGCAACTCCTGCAGTACATTTTGAGCAACCAGAAAGCCAGCCAAGCTTAGAAGTTCACTCCAGCATTTCTGGTGTCAGAGGGCCCATAAGAGCAAAGGACATAGTCCTCATATTGTATGCTTCCGAGGCTTGAAAACGCGCCCCTTAACAACTACAGCCATGTCTGCAATGGTCAGACTAGACATTTTGTCATAACCCATCCAGAGTTTTCCACAGGCAAGTCTGAGGCCCCAACAGCAGCAGGCTATGATAGCGACCAGTAAGATCCAGCATGGCAAATGCTGCTTTCCTCTGGAGCCCAGAGGGAAGAACAGTTCTAAAGAAAATGTCACTTATTTCATAAATAACTATTTGTTCAAACATTCTGTAGAATCTTCATCTTCCCTTGAGAAAGGTTTAAAAACCCTGCCTGTTGGAGATTACCAAAATCCTCCCTCCAAATTTTTCTAAACAGGGAAAAGCATCAAAGTAAAGCTACCCTGAGGACACAAAGCAGCTGTCATGTTGGAGCACTGCAAAGTAGGTGGGCCACACTGCTGAACCTCATTCTTGATCTATTGTCAAGGTGAAATTCAGTCGTGACATGAATAGCTAGGAAAGCTACCCATTAGGGGTAAGTTCATTAGAAAATAAGAGTAGAGTGATATATAGCATAACTTGCTCTGACTGTGATATTCATTAGTGTGCAAAAAGAGTATAGCATGCACAGCAAGGGAGCCGAAGGGATGCATGCACAGAGATAAAAGAAGCTCCCTTTCCTGTTCTATTAGTTGTTTTCCCCGCTACCCTCTTCCATAGGCACAACTGGCATTTTAAAAGTATACTCCTTTTGCACACCTCTGAATGTCAAATCAGTGCAAATTGCTCTGGTTTACCATTTGTGTCTTTTTTTGACTCACATCTTTTAAGTCACTCCTCAGTTGCACCTTATGACTTCCATAGGAGCCATACTCTTTTCCCCTGGGCAGTACTGGCCCAATATCCTCTTGCTGACTGGGCCAACAGCAGAGGCTCGAGGAAGAACACAAGAACAGAACAAATACAGAGGGAGGCACCTCTAGTTCCTCCTTCTCACTTCTGATGATCAGAACTTAACTTCCCCAAGTCTCAGGTTACCCAATGGTGGGGATATTATGTTTAATAGACCTTCATGAATCTTTCTTCCATTAATTTATCCAACCAACTCTACAACCCACTTATATTTTTCATACCTAAAATTTGGGGGGTGATGAGTTCCACAGCTGAAATATGATTCATGTGACAAAAGCATTTCTTTATGCTTGTTTTTAAGCCACATCTCAATTATTTACAATTACAAGTCTGTAAGCTTCTCGCAAAGGTTCCACCAGGTCACCTCTCTAATGAGCAGAGGGTATCCGGCGTGCTGAGCCCCTGGATGTGGAACGAGCACCGTGGCTGGATGCTGGAGCCCACCAGTGTCCTGCTGCCCTCTGTCACTCTGACTTCAGCTGCCACATTTCAGAGTGTCCCCAAGGGAGAGAAGGGGGCAGTCCTCCACAAGCAGGAATTGCACACAGGAGTCAGCACATCCTTTGGCTACAAGGACTTGTTAAGGGTTGTTCAGCGGTTTCCTGCAGCAGTGAACATCTGCGTGAATGTGGTGCGTCACAGCCCTGTCCGCCCCTGCTGACCACCAGCTCCCGGGCAGCAGCCGGTGCGGGGATCTTGGCAGGACAGCTGAAGGAGAGAGCTCTCTGGACTGCACAAGCAAGTGGAGGGCAGGGCTGTGGGCAGAGCATGTACAGCAGGATCGCTCCAGACACTGAATCCCCTGCAATGACCTCAAACCCCTTTTCTCCATAAAAAGGTGAGGGGGGGAGGGAAGGGGAGCAGAGGAGAAAGGAAAAGATAAGCTGCACTACTATACAAAGAATGTGACTAGGAAGAAATGAAAGCTTATTAAACGCTGTAATTAAAGTTGTACACTTGTGTAATCAAAGTCAGTAACAAGGAGACTCCAGTTGATCAAAGATTAAGAGCTCTTTCCACAAACACTTGAGCTTCCACAGAGCTGTGTCACATTCCCCCTATATTAAGCCAGGGATGCTACTAACTCCGAGGAGCTTACTGGAAGGAAGAGCACAGCTGTGTGACAACAAACTGCCACCACTGCACAGGTTTTCTTTACGCTAAAAATTACTCCAGTCATTAGAATATGCACACCACAAAGCATCCATATTAACAAACCAATACATCTCAGCTACCCAGCCATAGGATCTGGCTGGAGATGACCTCAGTTTCCACCTTCTTCGAAGACTGAAAATAACTATAAATCTTAGAATGTTAAATATTTGGATTTAAATGACACTGTCAAGTAGGGTGTAAGATTAACTTCCAGATTTTTCTAAGAGGGAGAAAAGGGTTTTGAGATCCTAATGGCAGAGAAGCTACCAAGTTAATGGGTCAAATTGACTCCTGATGCAATCTTGTAGACTAGCTGTTTCATTACATTTATTTTAATATGCATCTTTTGCCTTAAAGAAAAATAATAATTTAGGAGAAGCATTTAGTCACCTCCATACTTTAAGAAAGCTTGCCTTGGCTGCACTACCGCAAGCATGATCAAAAACCCCAGCCCCTAAGTATTCACTGGAAAGGTATTCAGGTACTGGGACCTTGAGGACTTGCCCTGATTTTAATTATAAACAGAATTTCTAAAAAGTGACAAATAATCAAATATAGGAAGGTAAAGAAACAGTATTTCCTTATGACAGTCATATTTCACTGGAAAACAGGTTCCCTGCAATTACTTTTAGGTGGTTGGTTGTTTTGTTTTACCATTAGTCTTCACTGGAGTGACTCTGACTCGTCCTGAATTTCAGTTAGTTTTTTTTAAGAAACTTTAAACTTGGAGGTTTTTTTTAATTTGTTTTCAGTGCTACATAGCTAAACACAGCATATTTTATCTTATGCAGGAAAACCAGAAAGTATTATTAGAATCGGGGCAAGAAAAGGAAAGTACGGTCCTATTGTGCTCACTGCTGTGGAGTCACGGAGGTGGGACAAATCCCAGCCCCCTCCCAGGAGGTTTACAATGGAGCTGGAGAACAGACAAGGGTGGGAATAAGACTGGAGAGCACATGAGCTCAAATGAAACTCAAACAGATTGGCTGAGTTTGAGCAAGCAAGATACACAAAGAGAAAAAAAATAAACGGACAACATTAATAGTAAAAAGTGTATCATATGTCAGAAAGATTAATTAGCTGATTAATAAGCTGATGCTTAATAGTTTTCCCAAGCTGTGTTGCTATGGAAGAGTTACACTTCATCTCCTGAAAAAATATCAGCAAAAACTATGGGGAATTTCTGCATTATTTTTATTAAAAGTATGTATGAGTCAGTGCTGTGCTGTGACTAACTGCAAGGGTCTGTTCTTCTGTTTGGACATGGGAGTGAAAGGCCACACAGACTTGTCTAGATTGATATTAATGACACAAAATCATCAGCATATGCATAGATTTCAAAGATGTCGGGGAAAAAAATCAGGGAGCAGACATGAACAACTGCTGGCCAAGGAAGGCAAATCATACTGAAAACAGCACAACTGGAAATACAGAACGAAGTTGTCAGCACACTGTGAAAAGCACACAGCCTCTCCGTGCAGGGCCACAGGTGAAATCCCAGATGCTTGGGACAGGCGGGCCAGTGACACTGCTGGCATATGCACAGGCTTGGCGCTTACATTCCAGCCCAAGGACATGAAAATAACCTGGTTCTGGCTGACTAATAAAAGCTCCCTCCCTTGGAAAAGAACAACCTATGCTATTACAATCTTCTGCAAGGCTGCATAGGAGGGGTATATGTCTAGTAGGAGTTAGCGGCTCTTTTTTGGTGAAAAAAGGCAGGACTGAAACTAGATAGCAGGCTCAGAGCAGCGGAAGCACAGCGGGAACGGGGAGGCTGAGCACTCAAAGCACCACCAGCCCCATGGGTCCTGGGACAGTGATGTGAGGCTGGTGCGATTCTATGCAGCCTTGCAGGTAATCACTGGCATGAGAACGTACACCAGGACAGAGGATCAGACCCTGTGACTTTCATGAGGTCACTGTCCTTTTAAGCATTAAGAAACTGAGGTTTTCCGTCATGGCATCAGGTCAGCTAATAACAAAGTCAGCGAAAACCAACCCTTCCCTTCTCTCAGCCTTTGCCTGCCTGCTCTAACTAGACCATAAGATTTCTGAGCAGACTCCGGCTTACTACTTTTCTGTACAGTACCTAGTGCCATGACTCCTCTGCCTAGGCATGCCTTAAACAAAAAAAAAAAAAACAAAAACAAGAGCTGGCCTGGCTTATAAACCTGTAAGTCAGCAACAAGGACCAAGAGCCTGGCTTCACTCCAGCTGCTTCAGGACATTTATTTCTCTGCTGACAAGGGATCCTGATGGGCCCTGAAAGCAGCAGAGCAGCTCTCCACCACTACTTTCCAGCCCATCCTGCAAAGTTCCAGCTATTTGAGTGCGCTACACCTTTTACAAAAGCTACAAAATGGGCAGAACATAGCACACCGCTCCTGCAGTGCCTACCGCATTTCAGGTTAGGATCCAGAGAAGGAGGGCACTCACTGAAGATATAGAACCAGACAAGCTCAACCATGATTACAGGTCCACATCACCCCTGGAAAACTTGTATAACAACAAACCAGTCCTCCTTAAGAGCAGGTCTTAAATTTCCACCAGATCCTTTGAGTATGAATCCAGATTGTCTCCAGTTCCTGAGGCCAGGCCCCTTTCTAGTCATTTCCCTCTAAAACCATGCTCACTACATGACTAGGCAAGTAAAAAGCTGATAGCACAGCAAGAAATGACTAATCACATAACAGAAAGCAACAGACTTTTCTTTCTGAAGTTTGCAAGTGGTCCCCAGCCATGATCAAAAATGTGGGACTTGCTCTCCTTAAGACCATGGAGTTTTCATTTACTATACTTTTAGTCTTATATTTTAGATAATTTGATACTGTGAGGAACACTGAAGACAACCAAAAAAGACATTTTAAATCATAAATTGTTCTTAAGGGGCACTGCCATCTAGTTTCAAACTGGGCAAGATCTGAGAAGTGGTGGGAAACAAGTGATGCAATGTGGCTTCAGAAAATACTCTGCACTCTCCTTTTGGAGGCATTCATGAATGAGTCTGGAAATGAAGCACCAGTGGGGTCTCAGGCCTCCTCACAAAGATGGACAGAGACTAAGAAATCATGCAGATGCTATCTGAGCTATCAGCTGCCTGCCACACTGCAGACCAAGAGGTACAGCTTGACCAACCACAAGTCTTGGCAAGTGCTGAGAAAACTGTGCTGAGCTGGCTACACTTGTTCCTTTGCAGCAGATCCCAGGAGGCCCCTGACGGGCGGCTGCTCCTCCTCTTCATGAGCCTTGACATGAAGAATGCCACAGGGCTCAATTCTTCCACCACTTCTATTTAATATCTATGCAAAACCTCCAGGGAATATGACGAAGTATATGGGCAGCAATGCCAGCCATTACGTTGATGACATGCAGCTTTATGTATCTTTTCCCCCCTCATGCAGACAGCACTCTCCCAGATCCCTCCGTGTTGAAAGCAAGGGCAGCATGGCTGGCAGAGGCTGAAGTCAGAAGAGATAGTAGCGAGGCTGGCTGGAAGTGGGAAACAGTACAGCCTATGAGCTAACGTTGTTTATGATTCAAAGACAGACACTAATATGGGCAATCTAATAGACACAATCATCAAAAGGACCATCGTCTCTCTCTCTCTCCCTCTCTCCATTCAGCATAATTTTCTTTTCAAGCAGTGCTCTGGCCATGCTCATGTGCGTTTTTCACATCTGGGCTGGCCTACCAAGAGTCTCTACCTTAGACTAGATATGCAACGAAGGCAGAGCTAGTCTCAAAGCTGTGGTACCTACCCTATCACAAAGCAAGCCAAAGAGATCACTAGTCCCCAGCCTGTCCCCCTGTTTTTTCCTCATACACTCTCAAACACCGCTGGTTTCACAAAGGGCATAGTGGGCTAAGCCGCTTAAACAGCTGCTTCTCCTTTCTAGACCCAGAACAGCAGATGCAACTGGAACCCTGTGCTTAACAGAGCCCAGTATCACCAGACTTCTGCAATGCCTTCGGACAGCAGACCCCAGCTCCAGAGCATCTTCCCGGTAGAGATGAACTATTCTGCTGTGCTCATTCTCACATTACATGGCAAGATGCTAACACAACATTCATCAAAACATCCAAGCAAAAGAAAATATGACATATTCAAGAGTATCAGACTACTATTAAGCATTAAACAACAAGGGACTGGCTGAGCCCCTCCTTTGGCTGACCCCTCTGGAACTTCTAGTCTATAGGCAGCTCCTAAATGCTACAATCATGCACCCTTTGCAACTGCAGAGAGGTACGATGCTGAGACTCAACAGAAATTCAGAACGGCTTTCCTGACATTAGGTGAAGCACAACAGATTGATCAAAATCCTACCACAAACTCTGAGGGCAAGCCAGAAAGTGCAGGAATGTGCAGATTCAGTTTTCTCATAACGGTCAGTTGCATCTGTCCCTGCACGACATCTTCTAATGATGTAAGGGGTGTGAGCAAAGGCAAAACAGGATTTCCAGATGGACTACAGAATGACTCAAACTTTCTGGGCTTTCAGTTTTTTAACATAAACTTGGCAGCTTTGTAAAGACCCACAACACATGTCTATCCTAGACTTTCCAAAAGCCAGAGTCATTGAGACATCTATTTCATTTCTATGTATATTGAATAATT
The DNA here is from genome assembly GCA_013400875.1 of Anhinga rufa. Taxonomy (NCBI): domain Eukaryota; kingdom Metazoa; phylum Chordata; class Aves; order Suliformes; family Anhingidae; genus Anhinga; species Anhinga rufa. The sequence goes on along the minus strand of VZTV01004726.1, from coordinate 3,017 downwards.
TCACCTGGTGCACAAAAAGAGGCCTGTATAACTTTCCCCAGCCCAGGAGTCAAAGGAAAAAAACAGTTAGCAGAACTGCTTCAGTAGTAGATAGAATACACAAATCAGACCACAAACCAGTATACAGTTGCAAGCAGAGACAGTGTTGCTGGAGCAGCAATGATCAAAGGGTAAATGAAAGGAAAGGCTTGCAAGGAGACTTAATGCCTTTCATTGGAAGAACTCATACGGCTGGGTCAAAACAAGCTTTCAAGCATTTGTTCAAAAGTACTGTGCCAGATGCATAGACTGTATGTGGTGCAAGAGATTAGGAGCCATTAGAGAGCTGATGACAAGTTCCTGAGTCAGCACTGGCACGGCCCAGACATTACAGCAGTCAAGGAGATGCCCTGAGCCACAAGACTAGGTTGAATCCTAGATCAGTGAAAGAGCAACGTGAGATTTTTTCAGCACCCTCCTCCAAGCACCCAGCATTAGCCCATCCCCTGTGTGTAGAAGGGCAAAGGAATCCCCTTTTGCCAGGTATTTATCAGCAGACTTCCCCTGGTGGGTTGGAAATCCCTACTGGCTATTTGTGGCCAGAATCGATGGGCTTCTCACTGCTTGAATCATGGTGTGATGCTGAATCATAACAGAGAACTCGGCCTCATAGAGTGAGCTAAATTCGCTAGTCTGGAAACAGTCTTAGACTGTAATTTAATCCAGTGTGAAACTACAGGTATCATCTCATGCAAAAAATCTGTCTCTGAAGAAAAATGACAAAAGGTAGGCATAGCTTACAATTTGGGGAAAATTGATCTGATTAGCCCCATGCTCACGAGTATTGTGGAAGTACGAGAGCTCTGCCAGCATTTCCATTTAAAGAAAAGAAACAGCAGCACAAGTTAATACTGCCAAGAAGAGTGTGGTACATCACGGTATTTCGCTGACAGCAGCCTGCAGGCGAAATCTGGCTTTCAGGGTCAAGAGCTACTGCCATCTTAGTGCAGGAAGAAGGACCAGAGCTGGAGGTATTCCTCTTCCTGCAGCTGTGCATGGCCCGCACAAGGCCCGCAGCAACGTTCCCAGCTCTCAAAGCCAAAAAGGAGGCATCACTATGCCCACCTTACTTGGCAGTTAACATACAGAGTTATTGGCTAGATAAAACAGGTATCTGTGCGTGGTACATGATGATGTGTGCTTAGATGAGGGATTTCAGAAGATTAATTTATCAGACCCATTCAAATATACTGGACTGTGAACAATTACACTATGGTGCTTGTGGTAATTTGTCCCACTTCTCTTACTTTTCCTCCATTTCCATGGAGGGGAAAGTTTCCTTTCCATGGAGCAGCAGTTTCCATGCTGGCTATCTAAGGTGTTTCCATAGATAGACAATGCATACAATCTCTATTAGACTCAGCACAGTGACCAATTAGGTTAATCTCAGAGGCAGACTCCTTGGGGATATCTCTGAGCATCCATTCTTTCTCAGGCCAGGGTTTCTGTTTTAAAGAGATGCAGCATCATCCAATTAAATGAACAACAGGTGCGAAAGGTAGTAACCTAGACCTCTTTTGTATCTGAAGACAGCAGTCAGAATTCAGCTTGATCCTAACCTCCCCCAAAAGGTCAAAAATTCTCTCCAATTACTAAAGCAATGAACTAATAAAAACTTCAGCAACAATATTGGATTGGACATGACAACATCCAAGAGACTTTTTTATATATATTTTTAAAGAACCATCTCCAGCTGCTGGGGCTTGGGGTCACCAGAAGTCTGTTTGGCTTAGTGCAATCATAGCCTTAGGGGCCAGCTGTAGTCAAAGACAAAGTCTATCCATTCAACACCCTCAGTCCTGATTCCCCACAGCGACCTACCTTTTGCATTCCTACATCCAGGGGAAAGGTAGATTAGTAAAAAACGTGATCTATCACCCGAGCTGGCACCAGGAAGCCAGCAAACCAGAGTTCTACAAATGACTTCCTTTGTAGTTTTAACAGTTCCCCTGCAGAACGCAGGTAACACCCTACACTTGCCTCACTAATAAATCATGTGCATTACTTTAGGCACTGTCTATACTACGAGATGATCACATCATAAACAGACATACTCTCCTAGCTCTAGCTGTGCTGGCTAAAAATATCACTTGTTCCCTCCTACCCTGCTGCTTTTCACTGCTTGTCTCCTACAGCTTACTGCTCCCGCACCTCCCGCCAGTAGCAATACTTTCCTGAGTGCTCCCTGATCTGCTTCAGGCAAGGCCATTTGATCTGTT